>BQNB010139419.1:0-17560 GCA_026074375.1 Tanacetum coccineum
CAAATTTGACAGGAGCTATGACTATATGTTCTTTCTACTCTATTTCTTAAAAGTTTGTCCATTTTGACTAATCAGTTAAATAAACATGCCTATAAAAGGGACAAACTACAGATTCTTTTACCCCGTGGGTGGGTGCCAAAGAGGTAACTAGTCCAAATCACTCGTAAGATTAACAATTTACATGTAAAATCTGCCCTTAATAATAACTTTATAATAAACGATTCAACTCGCTATACCAACACAAAATACCAATTGAAACAAAAATAATGACATCTTAAAACAATTGCAATATTCTGACATTACAATATAAAAACCTAACGTAGGCGATACCTTGGCAAGTAAAGTCAATAGTGAGGTTACAAAGGTACACGACATTATTCTAGAATGTAAACTCGAGTAGTGTTATCATTGAAGATTAAAAGTAGTTTCAAAATGGAATCTACTACTAATTTTAGTAAAAATGAAGAACTGATGTAGTCCCTTTGATAATTTCCTAGTCACCAACACATATTTTGATAACACAACTTTGAGGCAATGTTGTAAAGATAATTAGTAATCCTTCGGTTTATCCATCCAGCTTCAACTAAACTTGGATTGAAAATACTTCATTACACTCCTTATATTCGAGTTTATTCGTTCCCACGCCTACATGAAATAGCAGATGAGATTCTTATATGCAATACCAATATTAGTGAAGCCATTGGTATTTGGATAGCTAAAAATAGTTCTCTCTCCACTGCACAATGCGACAATGTTGATCATCCTTTAGTTATTTACGATTATATGGTCGTATACATTTGACTTTAAAATCGTATGTGCTGCTTTAGTTGCAAGGTGCCACTCGACTTCTAGGGGTTACAAATCAGGTTGTTCCAAACAGACACACTTTTGGTTTGGAACCGGTTCAGTCTCATACTAAATTAATGGTATCTTAAGTTTGATAAATGGAAAAGAAATATTAGTAAATTATGTTTCCGGACTATCCCTCTCCTTAAACCGATTTGGAATATCTTTAGGACAAAGAACTAGGCTTGTTGAGTGAAAACAAAATCTACAATTAAGAAAGCATAACCGTAAGTACTATCAAGACTACTAAAACGATGAATCAACAAATAAAGTTCACAGCTAGTGCAATATTGGTTCAAGCATTTAATCAAACAGTTTATATACATCATAAAATTGAATCAATTTGCTAAAATGATAATGATAAAAGTATTAAATGAACAAACATTACAAGCAATAGTCAAACTGAACATCGATTACAAATATATAAATGATGAAAGTATAAGAATTTAACCTTTTGATGAGCCAATTTTGACCTAATAACCTCCAACTTAGTGACTGAAAGGTGTTGTTATGGCGACGACGACGATTGGTCCTCCAATGGCAGTTTGTGTTATAGTTGCTTGGTGTAGTGGTGGTTCTATTCGGCGGTGGTTTGAACACCTGTGATCGACGGTGTAGTGGTGGTTGTGACGGGAGTATAGTGGTGGTCTGATCGGTGTAGTGGAGAAGAATGGGTTTGTTTTTCACTTCTGGAATATGTGTGATGTGAATTAAAAAAAAGAAATACTTTATATAATTGACAGAAAAATAGGTTAAATCAAATAAATCTTAGATTAATCATCGCCGTTAGATCAAACTTAAATAAATGGTAAGGATTTGTCTCTTAGTATGTGAGGAGAAACTGATATGCAAATGAACTTTTCTCATATGTTTTTAGGAGTAAGGTAATTTTGTGGTTATAAAGAAGAAAAAGAATAATAATTATTTTATAAGTTTAACAAAAGATGCATAGCGCTAAATGTTTGAGGATCCTAATAAAATACCACAAGTATGATTTTTTTCTTTTTCTTTTTCTGAAAGACAAGTACGAATTTTGTAAAATGCGACTGTCTGGAGCCATGTGTTCTAGCCATATATATTCAAGAACCCTACGTCATTATTGTGACAGTCTCGTGTATTATATAGCTTACCTAAGGTAATTTTCTACTCACTAGGTTAAGAAATATATTCCACCCCAAAAAAATTATAGACGTTATAAATTTAAAGCAACGGCAACCTAATAACAATGACTTAAAAGATGCTATAACATGGTCGAATCTTGTTAGGTGCATCTACTTAACGCTATCTCGTCTAGTCACATAATCAAGAATCGTGAAACACTACTAATTTACCGGGCTCTATAAGTCTAGCGAGACTATGTGAAATTTAAAGCTTATTGAGTTTCTCATATATCTTTAAAAGAGAAAACAACCATATGAAAAGTATAAAACATGTGAAAGTACAAGGGCATGAGACCAATTAGTACAATAAATAACATGAGGGTGTTGCATGTATTTAAACCCCTTAGCAAACGGATCCACATATGATAACAACAACACGCTTATGCTGTCACTGTTCCATCTAATTCAGTTGACATCCTCCCATAAAAAGTAAAAAATCTTCCGGTAATTTTTTTTTACTATCCATAATTTAATTTGTAGGCTTGTATCTAATTAATTAAAGTGTTATGTTTGATATGCATATCATGTGTTTGATTGTATGTCTGACTCAATGTGGTTATGTTATTGTGCCTGTTGATTTGATTATATAGGACTGTAATGGGATGTTAGTTTAGGAATATGTTACGATCCCACATCTGCCAAGTATGGGATTGGTTGGTGGTTTATAAGTCTAGGTGTCCCCTCCTTTTAAAAGCTAGTACCTTTTTGAGTGAGTGAGTGAGTTTATGAACTGATAGAGCCTAGTTTGGGATAGGTTTGTAAGTAAGTGAAAGTAAATATAGACTTTATGAAAATGCATATGGAACCACCTTTATTTCCTCACACTTTGCCGGGACTGGTTGGTATGAGGTTTTGGCGGGTTTCCAACCCATTTTCATGCATCTTATCAAGTGATGCCCTTAAGTGGTTAGGTATTGTGTTTGGGCTTGGATAGCGGAGAGGGCCATCCTCTAATTGTTTGGATCTTCCGTTTTGCGGATGGCAGGGTCATTTGGATAAGTTTAGAGTCGTATTTGTTGTGATTAAAATAACCATGGATCGTTGTAATTTCTAGCATCTTGCTACTTTTAATTTTATATAAAGCTAGTACCTTTTTGAGTGAGTGAGTGAGTTTATGAACTGATAGAGCCTAGTTTGGGATAGGTTTGTAAGTAAGTGAATTGCCGCTTGGCATTAAAATCTAAAGACTCGCCCTCCCTGGCGAACCTCCTAACCTCCTGAATAGGGTAAAACCTCATACATTTTATGAAAATGCATTTGGAACTACCACAAAGTGGCCTAGTGGGTAGGTACTCTGATGTCCTCAAAAGAGGTACCTCACTAGGCACACATCTTGGGGACATCTTGGGGCACTGGGGGTGGCTAGAGAAATGGTCGGCAACAGTCATGGGATACCACCGTTAGGCCGTGTACATCTGAGTCACCGACTCGCCTTCCTTGGGCAATATGAACAGGGAAAAACCTCATTTATAAAAATGCATATGGAACATAGATCTGATGTAAAGGAAAATGCGCAAACTTTATGTCATTGTTTAGAATATTGTGGGTAGACCAAGTTAAATGTACAAAGTACCGCATAAGAAATAAAGTCATAACCGCATAAGATTCTTTGACACATTATTGACAATTGATATGTTCAATGTACAAAGTACCCATATAATTTATATATGTTTTTTTAGAAAGGCAACATATATTACTTAACCAAATGGAGCAAATAACAATTACAAAAGAAATGCAACCCACCTCCTTAACAAGACAATTAAAACGGAAGGGTCCCAATAAACCAAACCAAACCAACAATGAAAATACAACCAATTGGTTTGATTTTTCTGACCTTTATTACCCACGCTTTATAAATGGATCCCATGTCGTCAAGTCTTTCATATATTCACAAACATATAACTTGCAAAGTAGGTATAACTAATCATGAAGTAGCCTGCCGAAACTTTGCGGCGGGTGTGCTAAACTTTGGGATGGAAAGAGGCTGATTATTTTTAAGCCTTTACATGGTCCAATTGTAGCCTGCCGACACTTTGGGTCTGGTGTGCTAAAGTTGGTGCTTGCTGTTTTGTTTGCAACTTGCTTTTCTTGCTTCTACTGGTCCTTTGTTCAAGATAATACATTTAAGTGACGTCAGTGTGATGCATGTTAATTGCATACTGACATAGTGTTTCGGTGGTGGATATGCTCTGTATGATTTAGCTTGTAGAGGTTGCTTATAAGATCTAGAGAAATAATGAAATATATACGACTGCTGCAAATCACTTGTCAATGTTCATTGATAGACCTCTTTGATGCTTTTTCCTTATTTATGCTATGATTTACCTGTTGAAAATTCTTTCTGCAAACCAAACAATTAAGAATCTGTGTGGAGGAAGTTATATAGGGTCTTGTTTTGTATCTCCAAGGGATATTACTATGTGACCCATCTAACCCTGACTAGAGTTAAAAACTGCATTTGGGGGGCAAGTGATTAGTAATATATAACCAAATATAAGGCTTTTTAGCTTCTAGATGCATGTAGTTTTCTTTTATGTTAGTCCTATATGCTAAGTTGCAAAGTATTTTACTATCATCTGAAGGTAATAAAGTTTAAAATATGAGAAGAGCAATTAATGTGAACTGAATTTTGATATTCAGCAAACATTGAGCATAACTAGCTGCAACAGCTCAAAGGTCATATTCTTACAATCCTTCTAAATCATAAAGCATATGTTCCCATTCTCTTTTGTGGTAGACAGTCCCAAGTGGTATTGCAACTTGCAATCTGTTTCAATATTCTGAAATGCAATTTGGCATACAACTTTCTATAGATGTATGTTTATAAATAAGTTTATTTTCTATCTCCAGTTCTCGTGAGTAAGAAGACATGCTTAAGATCCCAGATCATCAGGTTGCGGGACACGAAGCTGGTGCCGGTAAGCTTGGCCCACTCGTTGATGATTCGGGTCGGTTTTACAAGCCTCTACAGAGCGGTAAACGTGGGTTAGAAGAAGCCGCCTTTTATGAATCATTCTCTTCCAATACTAAAGTTCCAGAACACATTCGTAAATACTTCCCTACTTATTATGGCACAAAAGTCATGAAGGCATCCACTGGCGTAGAACACCCACACATTGTGTTGCAAGATCTTGCATCAACCCGTGTGAATCCATCCATAATGGACATCAAAATCGGTTCCAGAACGTGGGGTCCGGAAGCTTCTGAAGCATACATTGCAAAATGCTTGAAAAAGGACAGAGAAAGCACAAGTGTTTCATTGGGATTTAGGTTATCAGGTCTGCAAGTGTTTATCAATGATGAATCAGGGCTTTATAAGCCTAATAGAGATTTTATACGTAAAACTGGTCATGATGATGTTAGAGTGATTTTAAGGAAATTTGTTTCTTCTAATCCATCTGAAAAGTTGGACACAGTCCCGGATTGTTCTTTAGCATCTTCTGTTTATGGTGGGACTAATGGGATTTTAGCTCAATTGTTGGAACTGAAGGTGTGGTTTGAAGATCAAACCATTTACCACTTTAATGCTTGTTCGGTTCTTTTCATGTTTGAAAAGGGGTTGGTGTTAAATGGTGCTAGTTCAAATGCTGAAGTAAAGCTTATCGATTTCGCACATGTTACAGAAGGGAAAGGTGTTATTGATCACAACTTTTTGGGCGGGCTTTGCTCCTTGATAAAGTTCATTTCTGACATACTTACAGAGATGACGGGTCATACTGCTACAAATGGTCAGCTTGAGCTTTAAAACTATGTTTCATCATTGTTGATTATTCTTCTTCATAATTTATTATGTCAAGGTACTTTTTTCTTCAAAAAAAATATTAGCCTTTACTGGATTACAGTTTTGCTGATATACTTAATCTGTCACTTGCTATTTTATAGTCATCCTTTGCTTGAAAGTTGAGCAAAAGCTTCTGATACAAGCAACCTCATGCTGTTAATAAATTTGATCTATTTATCTATATATAGCGGCCCGCCTAGTGGGTTAAGAGGAATTATGCCCACAACCTCTAGAAAATTGTAAGGTGCCCCATGCTGAGAGCAGAATGACCCACTTATACACTTTTATGTATTTTTTTGTTTTCCTAAATAAATATTAACTAGGGGTTTTCGATATGTGTTTTGAAGTGATTCTGTGATGCTTACCTAATCGTAGTTCTATAACCAATTCTTTTTAGGAGATATGTTTGATGTTTAAAGTTGTAAATAATTTGGGTTGTGCGGTTGACAAATTATAATTTTGTAATAATTTTGATAGATAATTTCATAAAAAGTGACACTATTCTAAAATGGAAATATGTATTGTTAGATGAGAGTTCAAGTAGGTTACAAAATATTACTATCTGATAGCCATTTTTGCGCAACGAGCATGAAACTAGTTGTTCCAAAATGATCAGTTTATCTAAACTTTAGTGACTAATTGTTGCGGAATTATTAGTTTGAAAACAATAATCCAAACACCTTCTTATTCGGACATAATATGCTGTAAAGATGTTAGTGCATGGAGCCCATTAATTAGGATAACAACATCATAACTTTCTTGATAGCTGAACACATATTCTTGCAACTTAATCAAACCTGATGACTAGCAGTGAAGCAAACTCCAAGTCTAAAGTGTTTCTTCCCTTAGATGCAACATTACATATATAAGTACTCCACCTCTTATGCTAAAAGTAGAATATGCCAACAAAACTCCACTGACACAAACAATGTCAAGCCCAAATATTATCTTTGTCATTACCATTGTATCGTTCATTTACTTCTATAGTTTACCTGCAAATGGTGATAACCTTCAGGACATCTGTCCAACATACACTTCCCATGATCGATCCATGTTCATTAATGGATTCCCTTGCAAAAACCCTTCAAATATCTCAACCTCTGACTTCAAGAACTTATTGCTAAGCCAAAAAGGTGAAACTGACACCTTCTTACGCTCTTCTGTCACCATAGTCACTGCTGCTGAATTCCCGGGCCTTAACACCTTAGGTTTGTCAACTGCTAGAACTGATTTAGAAGTTGATGGGCTAGTGATGCCTCACACTCACCCAAGATCAACCGAAATGATCTTTGTAGCAAAAGGTGTTGTTATTGTTGGTTTTATCGACACAAATAGCAAACTGTTTCAGAGTGTTTTAAGGGAAGGGGACGTGTTTGTTTTCCCAAAAGGTTTGTTGCATTATTGCTTGAATTCTGGTTTTGATAATGCACTTATTTACTCATTCTTTAATGCACAAAACCCGGGTGTGGTTGATATATCAAATGCTATGTTTGGGGGCACCGAGTCTGAGATGGTGAGGGTGGCGTTGGCGAAATTGGTGTCGTTTAATAAGGTGGAAGATGTTCGTGTTGACGATAATGGAGATCTAAAAGACGAGCTTTAGGCGTCTTGGTTATGGAAGTTGGGGGTGTTGATTGGAAGTAGTTTGCGGGATACAAGGTTAGAATGATGGAAGACATTATAATCTTGACCTTTGTTTTTGGTTTTGTTCTTGTGTTTGATGTGTCATTTGTGTGTATGAAATCATTGATATCTTGGCGCATATATGCTTTGTACAAATGATATACTTCAAAATCTTAAATGTCATGAATTTGCTTCAACTATCTTTGATAAGACATGGACTTGATATTTATAAAAAGAACGCCATCACTTAATGGATGAGGTCCCTTAAAAAACACATTAGTAATGCACTCATTCGACAAACAACTCTCGAATAAGTAACACGCAAATAAGAAAATACTGTCTATAAGTTAAATAACATCGTCACATGAATGTTTTACATCAAACTGAAAAGGTCACTTTAAAATAGTTTAATTAATATGACAAGTACAAAAACCGAACTAACTTTAATAAACGATATTATGGAGAACCCCAGGTAAGTTTAAACTCAGAGAAATACCGGACAACAGGAAGCGTCCCATCAAGCAAACTTAACGAATCACTTGTTAGTTTTTCCCATTTTCCTTCACGGCTATTTCTTATTTCACAGTATTTTAGGTTTGGCCAATACACCTTTCCAGTTTTATTTTTCCTCGCCCCCTCTTTTATTAGCTTCAAGAAGTAGTCAGCGACTTTGAACCTCACCTGAAGATGTGCCTCTACATACATGGGTTGGCAAATAGAAAAAAAAGGGTAAATGACACAAAAAGGTACTCAACTTATGGGTCATTTCCAATCAAGGTATCGCACTTTTTTTCTTGCATAAAAAAGCTCCCAACTTATTTTTTTGGCCAATTTGGTTATTTTCGTTAAATATTTAACGATCATCCGTTAAGTTTTACATTTCAAGTCCACCGGCAGTTACCACCACCACCACCACCAATCATCGTCACCACCACCAAACCATCCCACCACCATCACTACCAAGCACCGCCTCCACCACTAAAGTCATTATCAAACACCATCACTAACGCACTAAAAACAATCTAATAAGAGGCATTTTTCTTTAAATTTTCTAATCCTTTTCAGTATTCTTTTGTTTTAATTTTTGGTTTTTTAAATTTCAATCGTAGAATGTATTAAAATTTGTTTGCCAATAATGCATTAATTTGCACGTATTATGAGAAACGATATAATGTTGATATGCAGTGTATATTGTCACTACCTTTTAGGCGAACCATTACTATTTCAAATCATTAGAGCACAAGGTATGGTGAGTCATGGCCGAAAACGCCACCCCACGGCGCGAGAACCACATCGTGGGTGGCATTTTCGGGTCTCGCGCCGCCACCACCAGCCGAGATGGTGGGCGAAAACGCGACCCGAAAACGCGAGACGCTGTACCGCGTCTCGCGTTTTCGCGTGTTTAATTTTTTTTATTTTTTATTTAAAAAAAAAACTAGCCGTTGGGGGAGCGGGATATTTCAAAATATAGCCGTTTTTTGAGAGATTTTTGCAAGTTTTGAGCCATAATTTGTGTATATATACAATTACAAACTCATATTTTTTATACACTTCCAAACAATTAAATCTCTATCATTTTTATATATCTCTTTCAATTTTCCATGGATCCCAATATGAATTCGAATCCAAACAATTGGATAAACGATTTTCATGGATCCCGGGCGACGTATTTTAACTTTTAAATTGTTGTCGTATTTTATTTATGTTTATGTTTTTTTCTATTTAAGTTTATGTTTTTTTTAAGTTTATGTAATGTTTTTTTTTAAATTAATGAAATTTAAGTTTTAAGTTTATAATTTTTTTTAATAAAAATGAAAAAAAAATAAAGAAGTTACCCATAACGCCAAAAAATGTGGTGTTAACCAAGAATGCACTTTTTGGTGTTATAAGAGTTTTTGGTGTTGTGGGAAAAAAAGATTTTTGGTCATGGCTCAAGACCACACCTAGTGCTCTTACAACTGGTTTATTAATCCAATACTTATGTTACCGGAGCAATCTTTTAGTAATCCAAGTACTAGTTTATTAATCTTTTAGGGTGCGTTTGGTATGGCTCTATGGGTATAAAGTTATGGATTTGAAAGTCATATATAATGTCTGTTTTGTGTATATGTGACGTGGGACACAAGTCCTAGGATACCGACACCAGCTGCATATCTATTATTTTTATAGGATATATTCGTATTATTTTTATAGGATATATTCCTTTTCTTTGGTTCTGAGTCCTATAAATACTCATGTACCAGACCTTGAATTATTCATTCGAACAATATATCCATTCAAGTTTTACTATCTGTGTTCTATTAGTTTCAGGAGGTCTAATAGTTGTTTGTAAATTCCGTCTTGTGAAGAGCGTTTGTCTTCGCGAGTATCCATACCGCATTAGTTTAACCACTCGTGTGGAACATACTGAAGCAGCAGAAGTAAAAGAGTTACGACAAATTCAAGAAGGTCGGGGAGGTGATGATGAATTCAGGAGTTTTACTCTTCGACAGCCTCATAACCAACCAACATTCCAGCACCAACGACCACCACAACCTCATAACCATCCGTCACAGCGCCGTCAAACAACACCACAACTTCAACGACCACCACCACTACACCAACAACATCCACGACAACAATATCCATTAAAACCCCAAAACCAACATCGATTTCAGCAACTTAATCTTTACAATGATGATTGTGATTATGAAACTTCATAAGTGTCACACCCCGCAATTTTCGATATTTTAAATTTCTACTTTACCCTTTAACTTTTCAGTTCCAATTTGACTTTTTACTTTTTGACCTCTTACGGTCACATAAAAACGATTACCGCGTAATCGGTAATCTTTTGAAACGTATTTAAATACTAAATACTAATAACTATTATTATCTCTCATTTATTATGTTATTTTTCAAACTTATTTAACTTGAAAACGAGAAGATATATATTATTCATAAGTTGACTTATCAAAAACGACCCGCTAGATCACGTTTTCACAACTCGGACTCTAAAGCAATTTGATGTAAAACGACATTCCGGACAACTTTTTAGTTTTGACCGAAACCCGAAAACAGTCAGAAAGTGACTGTTTTGCCCTCGCAAGATTTATCGATTACACTGTTGAATTTTTACTTTATAGCACCCGGAATAATTTGATGGAAGGACAACAAATATCTAGGTATCTTTATGGGTTAAAGCCATCTATACGTGAGAAGATTGGATGTCAGGTAATATTGAGTTTAAGTGAGGCTCATAACATAGCGCGTAGGGCAGAATCCATGAGCTCTAAAGGAAGCTTTGGAGGCGAGGTGAATCGTCGATCTACTACTGACGCCTCAAAACAACCCTTAAAGTTTAATGCCGAAACTAGTACTAGCTCAAATACTATTCAGAGTGAACAAACGGAGAAAGAGGGTAGAAAGAAACCTATGGTGAACCCTTACCAACAACAGAGAAAAATGTTAGAGGGTTGAGTTTATACAGGCATAGTTCAAATGTTTGCACAAAACCACGACGACAAGTTAATTTAGCTGAATATGACGAAAACCAAACGGGGATGGAGGAGATGACTACATTCAAGAAAGACGGATTGTGTGGTCAACCAATGAAGACGAAGAAGACATGCCAACTTTCGTAGTGCGAAAGGTGTTACTTGCGATAAAAAACAGTGGATACACAACGCAATATGCTATTCCGAACCAGGTGCACAATTTCTAATCAAAATTTTGATTTAATTATTATGTGTAGTGGAAATATCATATCTCGTAATTTAGTTCATAAGTTGAAACTACCTGTTGAGAAGCATTCTGAGCCGTATAGCATTGTGTGGATTACTGATGGTGCGGGAATAAGAGTGACTGAAAGATGTCGTGTACCCTTATCTATTGGTAAGTTTTACAAGGACGAAGTCTGTGTAATGTAGATGACATGAAACGCTTGTCATTTGTTATTTATCGTCCGAGGCAATAACTATTGGATAACAACTCATTGATGGTAAAAATAATATTTACCGGTTTGGTTTAAAGATTGAAGAAAATAACTTTAGCTATCGTTGGGCCCCACCCCTTTCAAACAAAATTCTGAACCACGAAAAGTAGAAAATTTGTTGACTATTTCACGTGTTGGTACCGAATTTATGGGTGAACTGAAAGACTCAAAGAAAGTTCATTTGTTAATAGTGAAAGAGTTTCTATCCGTTGGAAAAGACGAGCCGACAGTAAGATAACAAATGTAATGACTTCGGTACGAATCAATTTTCCAAGAGTAAAATGCCCGAATAACTTCCGAATAAACTACCCCCCAAGAGGGATTTTAAAATGCTATGATATTGGTGTTCCCGGGCCGAACTTACCAAATTACACAATATCTAATGAACTCAAAGAAAGTGCAATTTTTGCAGCAAATTGGTGGTAGGAATTACTTCAAAAGGGTTTTATTCGTGTTAGCTTAGTCCCTGTACGGTCATGCATTGTTTACTCCAAAGAAAGATGGTAGTTGGCGTGTGTATGTTGATAGTCGAGCTATAAATAAAATTACAGTTCAATATAGGTTTCCAATTCTACGACTTGAAGATATGCTTGACAGGTTTGTGTATTCCTGTCCAATACATTTATTTAATTATATAAACTTTATAATTAAATAAATATTCATAATTTAACAAATAATTACCCATTGCTTGTAAATCCTTATTTTAAACATATTAAAATATTTTAATATGTACAACGATGTAGGTAAGTTTGTACAACGATGTCACACGTGTCAAATCGCAAAATATGGATCTTTATATGCCATTACTAGTTCCTGAGTCTATATTGGAGGATTTGTCAACGGACTTTCATCTGGGGTTACCTCGAACTCAGCGTGGAGTGGATTCTGTTTTCGTTGTTGTTGACAGGTTCTCAAAAATGGTGCATTTTATCCCATGTAAGAAAACATCAGATGCTTCACATGTGGCTCGTCTATTCTTTCGTGAAGTGGTTCGTCTACATGGGGTACCTAAGTCAATTGTTTCTGATCGTGATACACGGTTTCTAAGTCATTTTTGGATAACTTTGTGGCGTATGTTTCACACGTCATTAAACAGTTCAGTACATCCACAAACGGATGGGCAGACAGAAGTTGTTAATAGAACTCTAAGTAACTTGATTCGTTGCATTTGTGGAGATCAGCCAAAGCAATAGGACTATGCGTTACCTCAAGCAGAATTTGCCTTTAATAGTGCAACCCACAGTTCTATTGGAAGGTCACCATTCTCAGTTGTGTATCAAAAGTCACCACGACATGTCGTTGACTTGGTGAAACTACCAAAAGTTCATGAATATAGTTCTGCTGCAGCAAGATTGGCTAATGATTCACAAGCTATTCAGGAGGAGGTTCGACAAAGGCTAGAAGAAACTAACCAGAAATTTAAAGAAGCTGCTGACAAGCATCGAAGAGTCAATGTTTTTGAAGTCGGTGAGATGGTGATGGTTTTTCTTCGTCGTGAGCGATTTCCAGTTGGAAAATACAACAAGTTGCAACCTAAGAAGTATGGACCATACAAGATTACATATAAGATCAATGATAATGCGTACGTTGTGGACTTGCCGAAGGATATGAACATCAGTAGTACTTTCAATGTGGCTGACTTATCGCGTTACCATGCTTCTGATGTTCCTTTGTATCCGGATAACTCGGGGGCGAGTTCTTTTCAGGTGGAGGGGACTGACGTGGGACACAAGTCCTAGGATACCGACACCAGCTGCATATCTATTATTTTTATAGGATATATCACAAATCTATTATTTTTATAGGATATATTCGTATTATTTTTATAAGATATATTCCTTTTCTTTGGTTCTGAGTCCTATAAATACTCATGTACCAGACCTTGAATTATTCATTCGAACAATATATCCATTCAAGTTTTACTATCTATGTTCTATTAGTTTCAGGAGGTCTAATAGTTGTTTGTAAATTCCGTCTTGTGAAGAGCGTTTGTCTTCGCGAGTATCCATACCGCATTACACACTCACAACCAAAATAAAAAATAATAAAAACACACATACTCACACAACTCACCAAAAGTGAGTTAGTCGCCTTGGGTATTACAACTCACGCTTGAGTTTAATCACCCGGAATGGTAACTCACCTTTTAACTCACCTTTGATATACATCATACCGTCGAGTCTAACTGTCAGTTTATTCAACAAATCCAATATTATCTTTTAATTTTAGGTACATGAATATTACGTCTCTGACGACTACGGAGAAAGATCACGATTTCTATAGTTTATGTGGAGTAGGTAAAGATGTCCATGCTTTTCCTAGATTTTTACAAACATGATGAGCCACGCTTATAAATACACGTATAGGTTTTTAGGCATACATCTCCAAGCGATAGATAATTAGATATGACACACATACTACTATTAGGCCCAACTTTAATTCAACTGAGCCCCATGTGTTGATTTGGCCCCAATTGTAGAAATAAGATGTTCTGGACTTCTGTCGACATTTTTGTCTTTTCATCCGTTCACAAACTTTGTGAAACCACAAAATGAGAAGAAAAATAAAAGAAATGTGCCATTTTTGTGATTTGTTTTGAGTGAAAATCACCAACTGAAAATGAGGCAAAATGAAACAGTACACATATCATATATGTATTGACAAAAATGTCACTTTTAAACGGTGTCCAAATGGTACAAAAAATTGATTCGGAGAGACCCACCCTATTAATAATTTTTGGGATCGTCTTAAAGATAAATTTCCCTTTCGATTTTCTACCAAAATTAGAGATAAAAATACGAGTTTTTTTCTCCTGCTAAACATTATAAATATACACAATGAGTGACTGATCCACTGTCGTTTTGACAGTGGGTCACTCGCTACAGTAACGGGCTATAACTATTAGAGCACAGGGAGTCGTGGTGTCAAACTTTTGGTGCCAAACTCCAAAAGTGGTGCCACGTCAGCAAAATGGAGTTTGGCACCAGAAATGCCATGGCACCAGAATTCAGTGGGAGTGGTTTGGCACCAGAATTCTGGTGCCATAGCATTTTTTTTTTAATATTTATTTAAAATACACTTATTTAAAAAACTAAGAAATAAAATTCATTGAAAATTAAAAACATAAACATTAATAAACACCAATACATACAAAAACATAATTAAAAGACGAATAAATTAAAAGACATAAAATGAAAAATGCAATAAATAAAAATCATAATTTATTGTGGCGGCGCCGACTATGTTTAGGTGTAGGATATGCCGCTCGGATTCCTTGTTCTTGCCTCATTTTCTTTGGGCGTTGATGATAGCGGCGACGACCGCAATTCAAATCACGCGTCAGTAGTCGATTATGTAGCACACGCATGTCCACACGCAAATCTTTAAGAGATTGGATCAAAACCGCCTTTCGGTCTTCACTCACTCTCATCCAGAATCGGTCCAGTTTTGGCTTTGCGGTCTAACTCGTATTGTTCCACCATGAATTCTTGATACGCGTCCGGTTTTGCGAACTCGGAGAGCTAATGCGTCGAGTTTAGAACTCGTCACGATGACTTTTAGCAAAGTCGTTGCAAACCGGGTGGTCGAGGCAAATCATCATCTCCAAAATGCTCCGGTTCCTACGTTCGGTACCACAAAAGAATGATTTCTTCTTTGCAGAAGTCGAATCGGGGTTCATGTCCACTTTGTTTTGCCTTTCAAAACAAAGCAAGCACTCCGGTGCTTAAACTCACACCCCCACGGTATAGCATTCATACAGACAGGTGCACCCCTCGACATATGATCATCATCATTCTCCCCCCACTATGAACCGCGGTTATCTTGCGCCAATAGATTAAACTTGAGAACCGAGGTATTCATAAAGTCCACTTACCCGTCAACTGTACCATAGTACGCTCCGTAAGCCTTTTTTCTCGCTTCCGTATTGTAACACATTTGGGATTTAAGTACCACAAAGTATCTACACTTCTTGATCACACTCTACTGTTTATTTCTGGATCCTCGAAACTTAATGAAACATTCCAGGCCAAAAGCACCTCCTCACTTGAGTCCACGACATTATAATCTTCTTTTTGTTTCTCCTCAAGTGGCGGTTTCTTTTCTTTGTTTTTTTTTACCTTCTGACTTCAAATTACGCCGGGCGCTAGGCTTCGACGATCGGGGGTCGGAACACCCGGCTCGTCTACATCTTACGAGGTTATCTTCGAGCTTCAAAGGGTTGCGTATATTGTTGCTCGGCTAATGTGGGTTGGGAAGTGGTGAACTAGTATTGGATAATTGTTGTGGTTTTTCTGTTCAGGTAAGTTGCATTTGTTGGCAGTTATTTAAATTGTTGAAACACAACTCACAATCTCTTTCTTGGTTAGTAAACTGAGGTTGGTAATTGTAGGATTGACAAAGTAAGGCATTTGGTTTGAATGCCGTTGAGTGGAGGAGCCCGGATTCGAATACGACCCCGGAATTGGTTTTTGGGTCGTTAAGCATATACCGGAAATCCAATTTTTGGTAGGGAGGAGATTGGGATTGGGATTCAGATTTTTTTTTTAGTGAAAAATATAGAGAAATAAGAGAAATGATGAAGTATAAGATGCGTATTGAAAGTTGTGTGTGAAGTAATGAAATAGTGCAAAAGAGAGGGAGTAATTTATAAAAGGAATTTTTTAAAGGGTAAAATTGTGATTTTGGGGGGGTATTTTTTTGACAATATTCCGCTCCCCCTAACGATAGAATTTTAAAAAAACAAAAAAAAAAAATTTACTTTGGCGTGGGCAGAGCCAGCGGCGCGCAGACCCATGGCCGAGCGCGAGCCATGGAGTCGTGCGCCGTTGGCCATTTTGGCGCCATGGCTTGGCACCAAGCCAACAGCCAACGATTCCCTCCCCTATTAAGACGAGGAAATGTCATTATATATATATATATACTATATTATACAATATACTAAAGAGCATCACATGTGAGGACAAAATTAGAGAGATTTTGGATTGGGCTTCTTTTAGTCCAACAATGTGGACAAAATTGGAGAGATTTTGTATTGGGCTTCTTATAGTCCAATAGTTGCCATTTTGTCAATTAGTAGTTTTTTTATCATCAACTTATCACGTACAATTGTATTAACAGTATAGCATACTCTTATAACTATTTGAATTATGTAGACGACACAGTGTCTGTTGACACTATTTTGTGTGATGCGTACAAACTTTCCGCATGGATAGTATTTACAATTTTTTGCTAAGTAGCTATGGATCTCATGTTTCCCTAAATTGGTTTCTGGGAGTACTTTGCATATAATTTGCTTCATAGTCCAAAGACTTCGTGGTCTTCTGTTAGGAGTTGTGGATAGTACACAACTACGCTATTCAATATAAATAGACGAACGCGCATAGCGCCGGAAATTCGTAGCGATAAATAATTTGTAGTTTCCTTTTATGCATGGTACCTTCCTTTTTTGTTTGTGATTTGAATTAATTGGCGTGGACCCTTCCTTTTTTGTTTATGATTTTAATTAATTGGCGTGGAGTTTTTCAAAGTTTCCCTTAGATAAGTATAGGATTTTTCAACATTCAAGATTCAAGAAAGAGTGATTTTTCTTTTATAATGTAGTATAGATAAAAAAAGAATTTTTGTTTTACTAATTAGTTCACACACCGGAATGCTCAAGTCGTAATCCGTATTTATACGGATACGAATACGTGAGCCTGTTGGGGGCACACACGTATACACCTAGAAAACGTTTTATTAATATAAATAATGTATTCAAAGTAATATATTAAAGGGCTAATCATTTTGTCCGGTAACATTGAATATAACAATAATAATGAACTTAAAAAAAACACCAAAACGATAAAACTTTTAGCAAAAAAAAAATATATAACAATAACAAGTATTTAAGGATTTAGAAAAGCAAATACATAATAAAATATCATAAAAATTACGAAACAAAAAAGCTACGATAAAAAGAATACGTGTCGTATACATATTAGTTCCGCCGCAACGCGCGGGTATTTTCTCACTCGTTAAGGTTAAAACGCTGCCGTTTTGGCAGCTCCGCTACAGTACCCGGCCCAGTGGGCTCCCAATTTGGGCCGGCCCATTTGACATTTTTTTTTGTAGGCAATGTAAAAAAAACCGCTCGGCATAAAATAGAAAAAAAAACTACAAAAATATTGACTTATTCAG
>BQNB010139420.1:0-17560 GCA_026074375.1 Tanacetum coccineum
TTAGAGGTCGTTCTCTTGTATCTTGTGCTGTTGTATTATGAAGTAACACTCCCGGACATATTTCCGCTGCGACTCATTTTTTGGGGTGTTACAGTTTTAGTGTTAAATATTTTATTGTTTCTAAATTAATAACAACAAAGGACCTTTAGTCCAGTGGTGGTGATGTTTGTTATTTATTCAACAGACCATGGTTCGAATCCCAGGAGGTTTGTTTCTGGGTTTTTCTTTTTTATTGTTTCTTTGTTCGATCCAAACGCATACCATTTGGTATTTGGATCGGATTTAGAACATGTATTAAACACGGGTTGTTTGTGATATTCGGTTTAAGAAACAAATGTAACACTTGGTGTTTGAGAGACGTGAAGCAACGACTAGCATCGTGACGTATTCGTTTGACGTGTTGTGTGAGCAACCGTAGAGGTGGTAATTTAATCACTTTTGTTTCATTACATTTGCTGTTGACTTCAAGTGTTAGTTTTCTTGTTTACCTTTTGTTTATTTATTGTGTGTTAACTATATGAACCTTACTTGATCCATATCCGCTGCGTACTTATGGTAGTGTTAATGGTTAACAGATTATCAAATCCCAACAGTGGTATCAGAGCCAACTCGTTTGGTGTTTTATGGGTTGCACACAAATTAAACACGCTAGGGATGCATGAAATCTTGTTTATTTATTGTTTTATTAGAAAATTATGGCAATTATATGCAATACTTGCCATAAAAAAATGAATAAACACCTAGAATCAACTCTAATGTAACTTGATAAAAAGAGAATAGATTAAAACTAAAAGTTAATTAAGCTGCCATGTTATTCTATTCTTGTTTTATCTCGGCTATAAGACTCACGCAATCATGTTATATGATGGATGTGGCGATCTAGGCACTTTAGCAGAAAACCTAGTGAGAGTCTTATGGTTCTCCAATTAGGGAATACTCTTTTGAGAACTCGAGGCATTATATGATTACTGCTTTCTAGATAAGAGTTTGTCTTCAATTTTACTCCAATTTTCTATCTGTTTTAATTGTTTATATGTGACATGCCATATGATGCTTAATATTTGCAAATAGACTTTATGAAACTCTAAATAAAATGGCGTATACTAATAGAGAAATTTGGATTAAACATGTCTAGTATTACACACGTAAGCATACTCCTTGTGACAAGTTATGTATTATTTGCGAAACGAGGGTTTTTGGACAAATTTAATACGGACATTAAACTACAAAATTTGATTTATTGTGTAATTTTAGTTTTTTATGTGCGCAATATGGGGTTGAATTAATCTTTAATCTTATCCCGCCCCACTACATGCTTCGGCATATGAGGGAATTATTGGAATTACTTGTGTCTTCGGATACATGTAGGAGTATAATATAGGGTTTGATCAATTTGTAATCCCACCATATTGGCAACTATAGAAACTAATGTTAACAAAGGGTTTCTTAACATATAATAGCATCATTAGTCAATTAGAAATACGGCTCACCCATTGTTGGACAAACTATAAGAGAAGTTTAAGGCGGGTTGAGTACGCTGCCCTAAAAAGTCAGGTTTTTAATACGCTTCGCGCTGACCTGTTTCTCCGCTTCTTTGTGCGTCCAAAATGGAGCTACCGAGAACATTTGACAAAATGATGTCTATACCAAAAAGGTTAACAAAATGTTTTCTTAATTTTGTGCTACTTGTTGTTTTGCATGCTTCTTGTACATGATTTTTGTCACATATTTTGTAAAATTTATGTGTATACCCTTATGTAAAGTTTTAAGTCTATGCCAGCTAAATGAAGAACACATGCATTTGGATTGTCTTCTCTGGTCAGACCTCAGGGCCTTTCCAACCCATGAGGGACTTTTTCTATTGGTCAGACCTTTGTTAATTTTTGCACGTTCTCTTTTGGTCGACTTAAATCGAGTTACCTGGTCAGACCTCGGACCCGAGGCATAAGATGAGACGAAATATGCATTTGACATTACTATATGAGTTACTAATGTCATAAGTCTCATAAATCTAAGAGTTGCATTAACAATGCAATTAACGCTCGTCGCTTACCTCTTGCCCCACTCTTTTATACACTGGTCAGACCTCTGGTAATAAGTGGGAGGTCAAGCCGGATCTTAGTCTTATTAGTAATTAATTAGGTAGTAAATTCTTTAAAGAATTTAATTATCAAAAATACTAAATAGAACTTTCTATGTTCTGGTTAATTGTGTTATTGCAACATAATTCGTAAATAAAAGTTAGTTTTCTCATAGAAGACAAACAAAGTCTCTTTCCCTGGTAAGAAGAGTGAGACTTACTCTTATCTCTTCTCATTGGTTGATAAGAATAAGATAGGGTTATAATTGAATTTTTATCAATTATACTTAAACTCACTTTCAATCTTTCATTTCCCTTTTCCGGTTTTAAAATATTTGAAAGATAAAATATTTATGTAACTACATAACATTGTGTCTATAGCTATCAAATAATGACATCTTGCACTTGTCATGATGTATGAGTTTAAACCGCAATGAGTAAAGAAAATTGCTAGCAGGTCTTCTAGGTAAATTTTCTTGGACTCGATTCATTCCTTATAGTGCTAAACACCCTTGTGGTTAGACAGACAGATTAAGGAGGAAATGCATGCTAAATATTCAAGTTAATGTGTACATGATGGCTAGTCCCTCATCTACATAAGTAAAACTTTATATACTCTGTACAATACCTAAGTACATTGCTACTTGTAGGCATTCTAAGAGAGTAGGAAAGTAAATAAATCGCTATTTGCTTTCTACTGGTGATGTAACACTTACAATGTTGACAAATCCAGTGGGAGCCTTGCGTTTTCTTACTGAAAAGACAGTCATGTAATGTTGTCAAATTCAGTGGGAGCTACAAGATTCATTTCTTTGTGAGTTGCCCATATTATTTCTAGCTTGCTTTGAAATAATTTCATTACTTTCCGAATATGAACGACCATGGTTTTAAGGAAAATTGCATTTTATTTTATAAGATAACATGTTGCCTTTCCGATGTTGCTTTCCGAAACGTTATCTATAGAATAATAATCCACAATTCCTTATTCAACATTATGGTTCGAAATCTACTTGTAATATCTATGACACTATCATATTGTTTATACTTTCGAGCGCGTGTCGTATTGTATTTAAATAATGTTGTCCCATACACAAGTGGGAGAAATCCTAAGTGTGTGCAAGGAACAACATATAACAATATGATTAATTGGTTTCTCTTGACCGCAAGGTAAGAAAACTAATAAATCTACTAGGACTTAAACACACAAGATGTTTGTTGCCCTATTACATTTAAAAGTCAAGATATAATATAAAGATACTTCAACTTATTGACTATATGATTTAGTCAAAATAATTATGATTAATTATATAATCATGATTATGAAGTATGAAATTAACTTGAAATTACCATTGAACTCAAGAGTTTGCGTTCATGATTACTTTAGTTAGTATAATTATGGTTACTTGTTAAGACATAATTATAAAGTCCTTGAATTTATCAATGACTGATAACATAAAGTAAGTAATAAATTGTTGTGTCTTCTTGCTAACACATTAACATGATGTCCTTGAATTATTCTCAGACATATAATGTATTTGACATGTTTTGTTTTCTTGTAAACACATGATCAAAGAATTCTTGAATTGTTATGTCTTCTTGTAAACACATGAACATGGAGTTAATGTACTTATTCAAGAAATATACATTATAGCATGCACTTGGCTTTAAAATACTTTGTATTCAATTTGGCTCGACCCAATTGGTAAGTGTTTAATCCAAAGAGAATTAAGTTATCTAGGGAATTCTGATAGAGTCTTACAATTCCAATACTCATAGGATACCACATTATTATGGTATGTCTAATGTGTTTGAAACAAGCTATATTCACATTGTTTGATTTCTGATAACTTTAATTGCTCTACCTCTAAAAATCTAGCAAGGTTAAAAATTTACGTGTGTCATGGATACACTCAATATAGTTCAAACCAAGAAGGTATTCAAGACATTATCTATTAATGGATAAGGGATGAATCCCATTATGTCTTGATTAATGTTCCGAAATTTGTTAATATTTTATGAAGCATATTATTAACAAGCTAGAGAGGAGAACTATAAAATGTATTTTGTTTTCCCAATTAAGAACAATTTATTGTTGCTTAAATACTTAATATTTAGAGAATTATCTCTACTTGCAAAAGTAAGTGGGAGCATCTATAGATATCGAAGATATTCAAGTACAAAATACATAATCTTCGGAATTCACTTGTTGATGTCATACTAAGGTTATAACATGAAAATGTTGAACCAAAGTATAATGTAACTCTCATTCATAAATTCGTAAGGATGCCTCATCAATGGAGTGATATTTTTATATCAATGCTGAGGAATATTAGTTAAAGGGTCATAATTAACCTGCTAACTAATAAGATGAATTATCACATCTTAAATCTGATAAATATCTTAGAATTATGAATGATAAAATACAGTCCTTAAAAGATAAATCAATGTTGTGAGCTTGATTTATCTTTTACCAAACAGTTAAACTGAAAGGTTATAATGAGTTTCTTTTGAAGAAAGACTCATAAGGACAAAATTGTATACATATTAATGCCTGACTGATGATAAGAGTTTTAATCTTACTCAAGCAATTGACTATGATTAAATATTTCTTTTCTACACGCATTAAATATATAAAGATAACTAATTGTCATACAGATTTCTTGAATCTGACGTATGGCGAATTAAGGATCATAACTCTTTCCTTAATGATTACCTTGCGAGGACGATGTGTAATCAAAAGGGTTATGAGTCTGTATTTGTTTTATGACAACTAAGTTTTATAACTCTTTTCTTTATGATTACCTTTTGCGAGGACGGTGTGTAATCAAAAGGTTATGAGTTTAAAATAATCTTTATAAAGTATACAAGATAAAAGAATCCAAGTGTGGATTAGATCATGCATCTAGGAGCCGAGATCTTAAGTATAATCACAATATGGTTTCTGATTAAATTAAGATAACTGCTGAGTACATCTGACATCAAGTGAGAGCACTATGTTTTTTCCTTAAAATTCATTTGTTGTGTAACAAATTGAAGGTATCATTCCATCTAAGATAGATGTTAATCCTTGAGGTTGGAATGAAACTTCACTTGGGAATTTAGGAAATAAAACAAACGACCTTGGAATAAATGTTTAATGAAATAAACATATGTGGAAATGAAGTCCAACACAATGCAATACATCATTGAAGCAAGTCTTAAATGATATATTTCACTTGAGATAATTTAATACATGGATGGAAACCTTGTGTTTTCAACTAAGGATTCATCATGTATATATTATATTGTGTGTGAGACTGGTTGTTACTTTTGCATAAGAGCAAGATGAGCTAACAACAACAGTATCTAATTAAGAGTGTTTAGATAACTGATAACAACAATATCTAATTGAGAGTGATTTAGATGATTGTTAAAATAAATGTTTACGAATTATATAAGGCATAGTGTTGTTTGTGTACACATGATGCTAGAGAATAATCAATTCTAGTTATAGTAGGATTTTATCATTTATGATAAATCTGCTAACTAGATATGCTCATCTTAGAGCATAGTTGCAATACACATTAAAGAATGAGAATACTTTACATTTTAAGAAACTGTAAAGATGACTGTCTGAGATAGGTATGTTGTTGACTTCAAATACCTCATAAAAGGTACTGTCACATTTTCATACTATGATTCTTGCAATAGTATGCAAATGTACATACGACACTCATCATGGCATTCAAATTCTTCACAATTTGTGAATTTGAAACAAGTATTCGGAAAGTTTACTCAGATAACTATTTAGCTGTCTTGTAAAGAAATAGTTGAGAATGTTGGAAACATTGGACTTCAACTTGCTAATTAGTTTCATGCATATCTGTTTTAGTATTTGGATAATTGGGATAGTAAGACAATTTTTATTTTCTGATGAATAAAGATACTTGGTATTTGTTATTCATTCATATAATAATTGTTATCCTATATTTGCATGTTTAATCCATGAATGATATTTCATTCTAAATATGTCCATTGTCGGTTAACAATATGGGAGTATTGTTACATAAGGCAAATGTGAGTGTTGGTTATATTCTTTGAATATATGGATGGTTCCCGCCAAACTCATATGTTATTCACAAGGGATGCATATTGGACACCCCAACCTTCGAAAATTACTTTATGGATCCGATGTCATGAGTAAAATATCGAAAAATGGTTAGTTAAGTCATCCTTAGACTTGAGAATACAAACAAGTTCTGGTATGTGTGGATATCACTTTTTAATTCTAAGTCAAACGCTAACCTAAAAATGGTAGTTATAAAGGCTATTATTGGAAGTGATGTGAAGCAGCATTCACAACACTTGTATTCAACAAAGAATTTGTTCCTCCACTTGATGTGCAGTATGATACCATTGGCGCCTCTCCAAAATTAATCAGATAATTGTATGGCCGCACCCAAATGGTAATGCAAGATGATTCTTGATTACATTTGGTATATCTGTATTAAGTTCTATAACGAGAATCTAAATGGTTAAACTATATGGAATGAGTTAGGTACCATATCCATGGTTTAACGAAATCTGAACGAATGGATGATTATAACAAGAGATACATAACCATGCTACTGAGAATATTTTTGAAACTTGATCTCAGACATTTCTACTTTTAATAACGAATGTGAGTGTTGCTAGATGTTTTCGTCATTAGTATTTGGGCAGTCTGCTACTCCAACTCTCAAGTGGGAGCTGTTGGATTATGGTAGTTAGATACGCACATATACGACTAGAAATGTGTAAGCCTATTGGGGGCACACCCGTAAGACACGAAGAGTACGTTTATTATGTAATTAATATATATACTTGTTATATATTTATTAATTATATAATATGTTTCAGAAATATATTTAACGGTAATTAGTTTAACCATTAGACGTTATAAACTAATTAATACATGTTAAATAAAAGGAGAATGGTTAAAGTATCGGTTTTGAAAGTGTAGGATTACTAAACAATAACTTGGAGTAGGGGAACAAGTTTTTGTTTAGGGTTTGGAGGCTATATATACAATACCCTCTCCTCTCATTCGGAGGATCCCACTCTTGTTTTATACGATCAAAACACATGACGCAAATCAATAAATAAAACCCTACACATGGGAACTTTAATATAGTTACATGTTGCATGATATCTCATGATGCATGAAAAAGTCATCATACATGGCAAAGTCATGATGCATGCTAAACACATGCGTAAATCCTTTTCTTCCATTAGTAACAATCGGCATAAACATAAATCCCTTAAAGGTTTTTTTGTTTTATTCGTACACAGAAGAAAAACCAAAACAATAAGTCTTATTTGTTTTGTGTTTTATTTTCTTCTCAACATAACCATTTGAACGTAATACCTTTTGGTATTCGAATTGGTTGGAAGGAAGGTACAAGAACACTTGTTGTTTGAGAGACATGAATACTTGGTGTTTGAGAGACGTGAAGCAACGACTAGCATCGTGACGTATTCGTTTGACGTGTTGTGTGAGCAACCGTAGAGGTGGTAATTTAACCACTTTTGTTTCATTACATTTGCTATTGACTTCAAGGGTTAGTTTTCTTGTTTACCTTTTGTTTATTTATTATGTGTTAACTATATGAACCTTACTTGATCCATATCTGCTGCGTACTTGTGGTAGTGTTAACGGTTAACAGATTATCAAATCCCAACAAACAAGAACGAATCCCTCTTCTTCTGTATAGACATCTCCCTTGGATCTTCTACCCTGGGAGGAAATTCGAATGGTAGACGACAAGAACGAATCCCATACACCTTATTTTTTACATCCTTTTCATCCTGTTTAGAATCTTTACCATAATAATCCATTGGATGGACAACTAAGAACTGCGCAAACAAACTCAAAACACATATATATAACCGCGTTATCTTAAAAAGTTATCCAATAATACACGTGCAAAGCGCGAGTTCACGACTAGTTTACGTAAAGAAAGCTTGATATTGCCCACATGACATAAACAAAAAAATAGAGTATTAGCAATGAGCGTAATTACCTGATCGAAATTAGTGGTGATCGAACTTGATGATTATAGGGATGTTTTTTTAGGGCTAAGCATAGTAATTTATAGTAATTATACTAGTAGAGTACGTCGGTGTTTTATGTGAAAAGTTGCACGCGCTTTGGTCCCTAAAGTTTTGTAGATGTGTAATATATCTAACTATTTATCTAAGGGATTACGAAGCATGAAATACCAAGGGCTTAAGTTAGAGGGTTCTCGGAAAGGAGTGCAATAAGTATCGTCGCACATAGCCTCTACTTAAAAGGAACCACATTTTTATAAGTTTTGCATAATACACATAATATTAAACATATATGAGCCATGTAATTCAAGTTCATATGCAAGTTCTCTTTAGTTTACAAGTGTAATAGAGTCTCTTGGGCCACCGAAAACTACGGGACGGCCCTGGCTTAAGTTAAGACATTGTTTTTTTTTGAAGAAAAGAAAGGATGTTACGAGAGAAACAAGGAAAACACAAAAAATATGTTTTGTAGTTTCCCTTGTTAAGTTGAGAATTGTATGTTTTTGATAAGTGTAGAATACACATATCTGTTTGTACCTAAAATAACCCATTTAAACCCAAAACAGACCAAAAAATGGCAAAAATATGCTTGTATTTGTGTTTTGTATGTGCAGGTACGGATATATCAATAATCACAATAAAACAATCAAAAACAGGCAAGAACAGACATGAGAATCAAAAGAGTACAAAAAGAAGCTAAAGAATCAAAGCCGAAGCCAGAAAAGTCAAGCCTCAGTCAAGACAGGTCAAATAATGGATCAAACTAAGTCAAACACAATGGGACATAATCTCCTCAAATTATTCTCACTTTGGTCCCTCAATCTCTCACAGAACGTCCAAAAAATGTCCCCTCCTCCCTTATTGGGCCCTGGAATGAATAATGGGCCCTCTATAAACCTACGGAAAACCCTATCCGGATCCTAAAAAGACCAATTCATAAGCCTTACTAGCCCACTTCCCTTTTAAATAAAACCACAAGGGCTAAACTTGCAATTTTCGGAAGTTATTTATAAAATAGATAAGAGAAAGAAAGAAAGGGGCTAAGAAGTTGCATGTCCTCAATTCTATAACAGGTTTTAACTTGCGAAAGAATGGGCTGCGCAAAACTATTTACTATTCACCTGTCGTTCCCATCTTTAACCAATCAGTCAAAATCTCAAAAGGCTTTCCCCACATTTAGGGATGAAAAGACAATCTTCAAGTATAGTTACTATGGAATGCGAGGTAATATCAGTCTTAATCAAGGGTTATTAAGCTCTCACTCAAGATCTTGACAAGTCAGCTATGGTAAAGCACACAAACGATGTGGGTTTTGCACTAGGATCCTCTCCATCAGACAAGCACAACATGTAACATCAAGAATGACATGCTTGGCAATCTCCTCAAGTGTCGTTACATTATGATCAAACGGGTCTCAAAGAAATGAAATCAACATTGCCGAAAAGAAAGATCAAGGGTAGATGATTGATGAAGGCAAGGGGCTAGAAGGATCAAAGGCAGCCTATAAATAGGGCCTCACTCTTCACACACACACACACACACGTAGCTTTTAGGATAGATTTTAGCTTATTTGCACTTTGAGCTTAATTTGACCCTTTTAATTTGTATTTCTTTTTAAATATTGTAACAAGTTTTCTTATTAATAAATTCAGATTGTTTTAATCTCTTTTAAGCTCTCTTGTTTACTATAAAAAATATAAAACAATATAAAAAAAAAAAAAAAACTTCTTATTTTTCCTTAAATCCTGCTAAGCAAAATAGCTCTTAGCTTACTCATAAGCTCTTTAAGTCTATTTAAGCTTAAATATGAGCTTAATCGATTCTGGATTTACTCCTTTCTAACCTTTATAACAATGTATTTAACATTGTTCCATGGAATTCATTGGATTGAGCTTTGGAAGAGGGATCTAAAAAGGTAAAGTGAATCCCTATGGACTTTTCACTAGCTTATAATAAGCTAGGGAGCTTGTAGCTGCCATATGGTTTCCTTTGTTTAGCTAGAGGCATTGTTAGGTTGTCCTTAATTTCTTGCCTTATAATAATTAGTTTTATGCTTCTGAACTTAGATATGCTTATTAGCTTTTTCTCTTTGCTTATTAGGATTAGATTTGTGTTTAATCTAGCCTTATTAATCTGGTTGCTTGCATCTGTTTTTGATTAAATAGTTTAGATCTTATCTCCATAGTGTTTAATTATTTGTGTTTAAAAACCTTAAAACCTTAAAAAACCAAAAAAATAGTAGTATAATGTCTTAGATCATAGATTCTAGCTTAATTAGTTGTTAAATGATGTTTAATAGGTTTGATATAAGCTAGTTAATATCTGGTTTTAAGGTTTTAATAGTTAGATGGTTTAGAAAATGAGATCAAAACTATAGAGGAATTACTCCGTGCACCCACCGAGGGTTACGGAGAGGCTATTGTTTTACCCAAATATCATGCGTCATTTTGTAGATCAAAAATCTAATTTGCTTCATTTGGTTCAAAGCGACCCGTTTCATGGTTTAGAAATGAGCAATACTCTATGCTCATTTTAATAGTTTCAAAAACGGATCACTTCGCCTTACCGATTTAGGAATGTGCCTAATGATGTGATTAAGCTTATGATGTTTCTTTTTCGTCGAGGGAGCCGCTAAAACTTGGTAGAGAAAGAAAACCCCCGGAATTCAAAATTTGATTGGGATGATCTCGTTACCAAGTTCGTTAACTAATTTTCCCCCTTCAAAAAACCACTCACCTTAAGAACAAAATTTCTTGTTTTTCACAAGAATTCGATGAATCTTTTTGTGAAGCGTATGGGAAAGTTTTTAAGGCGTATGCTTAGATCTAGCCTCTACCATGAATTTTTTGGAGTTATACTTAGTTAGTTACTTTTTATAATGGTTTTAATCAGGAGAACGACACAATGACTCCGTTAAATGTCACGGGGGTGGTAATTTTGTTTAAGTATAGACTACTAGGGGAAGGCCTTTTGAATTAATTGAAAAACAAAGTCAAAAGTGCATTATTCGAGAAACAAAATACAAAGATGCTTCTAAGGTTAATTCTAGGGAAAATGTTAGCAAAACAGATGAACGAATTAACAAACTTGCGGATTAACTTTTGACCTTAGTCGAGATTGTTTCTAAAAAGGTTGTTACTCCCGCACCGGTTAAGGCGATGGTTGAGGAATACTGGGTGTTGACGATGTGGTGGTGATCATGCATGGTATTATATCCGAGCTACGATAATACCAAACATTTGTTGTTACCCACGGGAACTTATAATCAACAAGGTCCACCAAATCGAGTTAGTAATCAAATGGCACCACCTAGATTTGCGCCGGTGCAAAATCAAGGTCAAAATAGGAATTATAACAATTAGGGTCAAGGGAATAATCTCAATCGAGGGAATAATTTTCAAAACCAACGTTTTCAAAATCAACCGTTTCAAATGCCTAAAAATCAAGTGAACGATTTTTCAAATGATTTTTCGAATTACAAAAAGTCTAATGATCAAACGATTAGGAATTTGCAATACCAAAATCATTCGTGAATAGGAGAGTTTTAGAAGGTGATTCTAAATACCATCAAGAAGCAACAAACCGTTTTGATGAGTCAAAATTAATGTTTTCAAAACAGTTGGCAGAATAACCTTCAAACATTGTTAAATAGTTTTTTTCAAGCTTCAACCCTCACCATTCGGGTACTCTTCACAGAGTACTACGATTTCATAACCCGTAAGGGCGAGATGAAAGCGATCCACTACCCGAAGTGGTGGTAGCTTACAGGGGACCTCGGCTCAAAAACTAAACCTTCCCCGATAAAAGGTAGTGGAACGAGATGGAGAGATAATTAAACGGACTGTGGAGCAAACATTAATTTCCAAGGATTAGCTACCGCTCAAATCCCACCTTCGGTTTTCCTAACCATAATTCTGGGAACCTGTGAGATTTCCGATGACTTTACCTAAAATCGACTCCGATACCGCGAACACTGAGATTCCGAAGATACGGTTATCTAATGCAAATCCTTCCTTAAACCTTCGAGCCGATGACAATCATAAAGAATCGAGAAAAAGCTCATACCATTAAAGAAAAGATTTTCGCAAATGTTTCAAGATTTACGTTTTGATTAAGTTTTGCCGTTCGTGCTTTGTTTGTTTAGAATGCCGAGATTTGCTCCAACGATTTGAGAATTGTTAATGAATAAAGAAAAAGTCTGCTTGAATTAGTGGAAAATTCCTATTGAACGAGAATGCTCGGCAAGTGCTCCTTAAAAAGCTTCTCTGATATGCTAGGAGATACCGGGTAAATTTCTTATTTTATTCCTGAGAATTTCCAGGACAATGAAGAGATGCTACGCCCCTTGGCGATCTTTGGTTGCAAGCATAAATCTTAATGCCCCTTTCGATTTGCGAAAAAACTTTCGTTACTAGCTGAAACTTGTTCACAACCCGATTGTCTTTAAAGTTAGCAGAGCGATCCATAAACTTACCCCTAAGGGTTTAGCCGAAGATGTCTTCTGTATAAAGTTGAAAATTCTCACCTTTCACGCCGATTTCGTAGTTGTCGATTATCGGAAGACTGATCCCCGTAGTTACATATTATACTTGGTAAGGTCATTTTTGAACACCTTGAGTCGTACCTTAATTGTACGTTTATGAAGGAGAAATCACTCTCGTGTTGATAAATGAAGTCGTCACTTTTAATTAGATCAAACCATGAAATTATTCTTCTACAAATGATCCAAATCCGGTAACAACAGAATTGGACATCATTGATGAAATTTGTGGAGGTGTTTGTTCTGAATTATATGGATTTACTGTGATGATTTTTCAGTGGCATTCCACCTTCCGACGTCTAAGCCGTTTACTTTCGGTATACTTTGGAAGAAATCGAAGCTTTTCTTAATGACAATTATTGTCGCTTTGGAAATGTGATCATGATAATTGTGATCCAGAGGAAGATCATTTATGTGCTTGAAAAAGTGTTAAATGATTGACACGTTTCAACTTACTACCGATGGATCTTAAGCAAAGTGAGGATACGATGGCCCAAATCTTCATTGAAGAGCCTTCGGAATTGGAATTAACAGAGCTTACTTTCACTTAGGAATATGCTTTCTTGGAAGAAAACGATTTAAGTTCCTCCGTCATCATAGCAAATGGTTTTAAAAAACAATCCAAAAGAGATGCACTCATTAATATTCTTAAATCTCTTTAATCGTGCAATTGCGCTTGAAAATTAACACCAATATCAATGGGTATCGACTCCTCGTTTTTTGTGTCTCTAAGATTTTGATGGAAGACGATTGTAAACATCGGTGCAATAGTCAAAGACGGTGTGAACCCGAAATATTTATGAAGTCTTATTACTGAAGGAACGGGTGATTAAACTAGATGTGATTGCCGGATGATATACCCGATTTCCGACTGCCGTGGGTCTGTTCCAATCCATTGTGTTCCTAAAAAAGGAGGAATGACCGTCGTTGCAAATGAAGAAAATGAATTAATTCCGACACGTCTAGTTACCGGATGGAGAGTATGTATCGATTATAGGAAGCTTAACGAAGCGACTCGTAAAGATCATTTTCCTCTCCCATTCATGGATCAAATGCTAGAACGTCTAGCCGGCAATGAATTCTATTGTTTCTTAGATGGTTTTTCAGGGTATTTTCAGATTCCAATTGATCCTCATGATCAAGAAAAAACGACTTTTACGTGCCCGTATGGTACTTTTGCTTATCGTCGTATGCCATTTGGATTATGTAATGCTCCTGGAACCTTTCAACGTTGTATGATGGCGATTTTTCACGATATGATAGAGAAGACTATGGAGGTGTTTATGGATGATTTTTCTGTTTTTGGTGATAGTTTTGATTCATGTCTTTCTAATCTTGAACGAATGTTAAAAAGATGTGAAGACACAAATCTTGTCCTTAATTGGGAAAAATGTCATTTCATGTGTAAAGAAGGTATTGTTTTAGGTCATAAGATATCAAAGTCCGGAATTGAGGTCGACCGAGCAAAAGTCGATGTGATTGCTAAACTCCCTCATCCGACTACCGTTAAAGGAGTTAGAAGTTTCTTAGGTCATGCAGGATTTTACCGTCGTTTCATTCAAGACTTTTCCAAGATTTCTAGACCAATAACTCATCTTCTCGAAAAAGACACACCATTTGTATTTTCTCAAGATTGTATCAATGCTTTCGAAACCCTTAAGAAGAAGCTTACCGAAGCTCCGATCTTAGTTGTCCCGGATTGGAACCTACCTTTCGAATTAATGTGTGATGCAAGCGATTATGCGATTGGTGCGGTTCTTGGACAATGTAAGACGAAGCATTTTCAACCGATTCATTATGCTAGTAAGACGATGACCGAAGCTCAAATTCATTACACTACAACAGAGAAGGAGATGCTCGTCGTAGTGTATGCTTTTGAAAAGTTTCGGCCATATCTTGTCTTATCTAAAAGCATTGTTTATACCGACCACTCTGCTTTGAAGTACCTCATGAACAAACAAGATGCCAAGCCAAGGTTGCTTCGATGGGTGTTACTTTTACAAGAGTTCGATATCACCATTCTTGACAAGAAAGGAAGTGAAAATCTAGCCGTCGATCATTTGTCAAGACTCGACTGAGTACATGATATCTCCGGTGCTGACAAAGTCCAACCTTGTTGGACAAAGACTATATGGAGTCTTATAAAAGTAGAATGGAAAAAAATTATACATGCAAAATAGAGAGCATGGTAGAATGATACTTGAATCAGACCCCCCCCCCATGAACATGGTCCTCTTATTTGGCCTAAAGTTGAAGACAATCGGAGGTGTCCAGAACAAAGTAATATGTGTGGAATTATCCTGCTGCTATGAAATTCAAGCTGATTGTGATATGAAAGATACTCAAATTTCATTCTTCAAGGTCTTCACTGCCTGATATCTATTCACTTGTTGAATCATCACTGAGTTGCCTAAGATTTATGGGTGGTGGGGGGGGGGGAGGGGGGGGGGGGAAAAATAAGCTCAATTAACTGATGCAAGGTAACATCTTTAACAAAGCAGAAAAGTGAGTGTAAGCTTTGTATGATGCATTTGATAAGTTTACTCACATTAAGGTGGGAATCACTTCATACGTATTACTTTCAATTTACTCAGCTAATTAATGACATGAACATCTACAAGATGAAAATGGAGCAATTTCAAGTAAATACCAAATTCTTAAACAATCTTCTACCATAATGGAGTAAGTTTGTGACTGATGTCAAGCTTGTAAAAGATTTGCATACCTCTAACTTTGATCAACTTCATGGCACTATCTTGAAACAAACACGAACTCCCAGTTTTTGGAAAAAAATGGATAGTACGTTTATGCGTGAAGTATATCTTAGGATCCACTTGCATTCGTTGCAAATCAGCAGATGACACCACCTCACTTTAAACCTTATCAATCATCTTATAACAATCCTCAACTACAACAACAGTTTTCACCCTCACATCATGCATTAATTCAACCCAATCAACATTACTCATCTCATTATCCATCACAAACTCAATTCAATCATTCATCCATTTTACCATCACATACATATCAGTCTCAAATGAATCATCAAAACCTCAACTGCTTTCAAAGTAAATTTCCCACATGTTGCTTTATCAATCACCTCAAACCTCCTACAACAACCTTTATGACTGAGTCCACCGTTTTGTAAGACTTCGGGTTTTGCTTTGTTTCTTGTGTTTTCTCCTGGAGATAATTCTGATTGCTTGTTCATTAAAGCAATAGCTTTTCTAATGGTTGTCGCTCGTCAAGGTTCCTACTTCCAATAATCAAACTCTAGACTTCCTCAAATCAAGAAAACCAAGCCACTATTCAAGAGATGACAGGGTTTGAGTGCAACAAGTTCAGGGAAAGACAAGGGAAAAATTATTCTGGTAATACTTATAAGGAGCAATGCTACTAGTTCAAGGGGAAATACTACAAGTGGACAGGCAAGAGTTGTTAAATGCTACAATTGTCAAGGTGGAGGACATATGGCTAGGCAATGCACTCAGCCTAAGCGACCAAGGAATGCAGCATGATATAAGGAGAAAGTAATGTTAGCAGAAGCTTAGGAAGCTGGACAAATATTGGATGAGGAACAACTCGCATTTCTTGCAGATTCAGGAATTTCAGCAGGTCAAGCTCAGACAGTTATTCCTTACAATGCTACTTTCCAGACTAAGGATCTTGATACTTATGATTCTGATTGTGATGATCTCTCAACTGCACAAGCGGTTCTTATGGCCAACATTTCTAACTATGGTTCTGACATTATCTCAGAGCTTATCCAGATTGTACTCTGGTATCTGGACTCCGGATGTTCAAAACACATGACAGGGAATCGCTCTTAGCTCATGAACTTTGTCAGTAAATTTCTAGCTACTGTTAGATTAGGGAATGACCAGATTGCAAGGATTATGGGGTATGGTGATTATCAGATGGGAAACGTTGTTATCTCAAGGGTATATTACGTTGAGGGGCTTGGACGTAATTTGTTTTCTGTTGGCCAATCTTATGATGCGGATCTTGAAGTTACATTTTGGAAAAACACTTGCTTTATTCGCAATTTAGAAGGTGTTGATCTACTTTTAGGGTCCCGAGACATAAATTTGTACACAATTTCTCTTGATGACATGCTTAAATAATCTCCGATCTGTCTTCTATCTAAATCGTCAAAAACTAAGAGCTGGTTATGGCACCATCGATTATCTCATCTCAACTTCGGTACTTTGAACAAGCTAGCTAAAGACGGTCTTGCAAGAGGAATTCCTAGGCTTAAATTTCAGAAAGATCATTTGTGTTCAGCATGTGCATTAGGGAAAAGCAAAAAATCCTCTCATCAACCCAAAGATGAAGACACTAACCAAGAGAAACTATATCTTTTGCATATGGATTTACGTAGCCCGATGCATGTGGCTAGTATTAACGGGAAAAGGTATATCTTAGTGATAGTCGACGATTACTCAAGATTTACCTAGGTCGGATTTTTAAAGACAAAAGATGAAGCTCTTGCTGCCATCATCAAATGTATTAAAAACAGACAAGTTCGTTTAAATGTCACAATTCAGAATGGTCGAACAGATAATGGAACCGAATTTGTCAATCAGACACTTCGTGAATTTTATGAAAATGTTGGCATCTTGCATCAAACTTCTGTAGCCCGCACTCCTCAGCAGAACGGTGTTGTCGAAAGGCGCAACTGGACTCTTGTTGAAGCCGCTCGAACAATGCTGATATTTTCTAAAGCTCTATTATTTCTCTGGGCTGAAGCTATCAATACAGCTTGTTATACCCAAAACCGTTCTCCGATACAATAAAACTCCATACGAGCTTATGCAAGACAAGAAACCGGACTTATCATTCCTTCATGTCTTTGGTTCACTTTGTTATCC
>BQNB010139421.1:0-17560 GCA_026074375.1 Tanacetum coccineum
GAGCGAATACTGAGGAAGAAGAGATGGATGAAGAGGCAACACATGAAGAGGATGAAGTGAATGAGCTATATAAGGACGTGAACGTTAATCTGGAGAGAAGAGACACTGTGATGATGGATGCTCCTCTGCCTAATGTTCAAGCAACTCAGGAAACAGAATATACTCATGTGATACTCACCGCTCTAATCAATCTTGAAGGTCAACAACAGAGTTCTTCTTTGTCATCGGACTTTGTTTCTAACATGCTCAACCCCAGACCATATACAAGTTTTGACTTAATATTTACTCTTAACACTGATGCAACTTTACTTGTAGATGTCCCAATCACCACTATTGTTGAGCCACCTCTTGTGTCTGCAACAACTCTTCCTCCACCACCCACTCGTCTTATCACACATATGCAACAAACACCAGTTCCCACACCAACAACTATTCCAAGCACCTCCCTGTAAGATCTTCCTAACTTTGGCTCTTTATTCGGGTTCGACCATAGACTTCAAACTTTGGAAACTGACTTCTCTGAGTTCAAGCAAACGAACCAATTTACTGAAGTAGTTTCTTTCATTCTCGGCATTATTGATGCGTACCTTGCCAACAAGATGCATGAAGCCGTAAAAATTGTTGTTCAGTTACAATCCGAAAGACTCAGAGATGAAGCTCAAGTCGAAAACAAAGACTTTCTTAATAAACTTGATGACAACATAAAGAAAATAATCAAGGACCAAGTCAAAGAACAAGTTAAGGCATAAGTCTCCAAGATTTTTCCAAAAATTAAGAATACAGTAAACGAACAACTCGAAGCTCAGGTTATGACTCGTTTATCCACTGAATCTAAGACTTCTCTTGCTATAGCTGCTAACCTATCTGAATTAGAGATTAAGAAGATTCTCATAAACAAGATGGAGAGCAATAAGTCAATCCACAGATCTGATGCACAAAAGAATCTCTACAAGGCAGTGGTGACGCGTACAGAAAGTGATAAGCTCGTTCTTGACAACTTATTGGTGATACTGTCTTGTTTAAAAAGCGGGAAGAGATGATGAGGATAAAGAGGAAGAACCCTAGCTGGATCATACTGAGGTCCAAGAGAAATTGAGTTGGAAATGATCCTAAGTAAACCAGTACACCAAAGAATAAGACACCCAAGTCAACTGGCAAGTCAAACTAAAAGGGTCCAAATTCCTTCGCAAGCTGTTGTGCGGTATAGTTATGTAGAGGGAGCCAATGCACATCGCAAGAATTTGGAAGATATCCGCACATTGAGTTTAAATCTAGAGATACTAAAGATAACAGTAGATTAGACCCCTTAGCTTATGTTAGTTTCAGAAAACCCACTGAACTTACTATTCCGAGCGTGATGAAATTAGATTTGCCTACTGATCGGGAACAGTTCAACCTTGTCTGGCAATCTGGCTTGAGAAGAAGTTCCTCATGAATCATTTGATGAGCTAATAGATACTCCTTTGGACTTCTCAGCATTTGAGCTAATGAAAGGCACATGCAAGAGTTTGGTCGAGCTAGAATATTTCTTTGAAGAAGTCTACAAGGTAACCACTGATCCAATGGATTGGAAAACCCTGAGGACATCATATCCTCATGATAACCCGCGGGAAGTTCACTACCATTGATACCTAACTCTCGCGGTCATCAAGTTATACCATTTGATCACTTTATCAACAACGACTTTGCGTATCTATCTGGTGGTGTCTTAAGCCAAACATATGCAACTTCTGTTACAAAGACCAAGGCTGCAGATTATGGTCATATCAAAAGGATTGAAGATTTGGCCCCTAACACAATGTGGAGTGATTAGTGCGTGTAACAATGACAAACATTGCACTCTAGGGAATTTCTTATTGGGGATGCAGTCACTCTAAAATCTTGCATTTGATGCTAACAGGGAATCTGCTATGATGGCTACTACAAATGTAGATCAATGGCAGTCACCAAACTTAGATTGTCGAATGCTATGGAAGTACAAAACATTTTGATTGGAATCACCGTTCATTTGGAGATGATGGCAGCTATATACATTCAAGGAGGAGACTTCAGCGCTTCCCTTTAAGACATCAAAGATATGCTGATCCTTCTTGCTCAAGGCAAGCTGACCCAAAATCTGAATGTTGAAGATCGTCTAGCTTTTGGTGTCTCTCTGAGGATGTTTACAAGAAGTATTGTCATCCAAAGGCATGTTGAAGATCTTCAGTTAGGTGTCGAGAGTTACCAAAAGAAGCTTAACATCACAAAGCCAGATACGTACAGATCTCATCTCAAATGCAGGGATGCTATTACAGCTATATTTTCCATCTAGAGGCCTTTATATATCAGAACAAAGACAAGAAGAACAGTTGATGCGTATTGATGAACTCCACAAGTTTAGTGACGGTACACTCGATGATGTTCGGACTGCTCTTAATGATTGTTTGAAAGGGATTAGGATGGAATATCTACCATAGACAATATGGAGACAGAGTGATAGGGAATGAGCAAAAGCTATGATCGAGGCGATTAACAAACAGATCAAGTCGAGGAGGATAATGAGAAGTTTGGACGATTGTTGTTGGTCGAGAGACGTATGGGGGTGACTTTGGGATGTTGCAAAAGGACCAGATGATTATATATGCTGTCCTCATCATATACAGAGTCTCATCCTTGCACGTAATTAAATAACTTGTGAATTTATTTATTTGTAGTGTTTTTAACAACCGCCTTTTTCATAAATGGAAATATCCATTATTAGTTAGATGCAAATGATCACAATTATGCCATTTATATATGAATACTTTTTCAGGAAATTTTTTGCTTTATCTACAATTACTTACTGTGCCAATTCTTACGGATCAATATTTTTTGCATACTAAAGTTTAAAACATGAGGCGTACGCAAACTACCTATGCAATCCTTTTCATCATAATATGTCAAGAAAAAATATAATATGTCAAGTCAATTTTATAATATCATTTTTAAATGTACAATTACTTCAGATAGATACCCATTTGGCAATGGATATCAAAACGGGCGTTAAACGATTATCGTATGCCTGCTAAACCCTAACTTCATGAAGGTTTTTTACATCTAAAGTGATGCACAAGCTAAATAACCATCATGTACAAACATATAAGATCTCATTAAATATAAAATCACTTTAAGTCAAGGTACAAGTCTTTAAAAGCTTTATATACAAGTCATTAAGCATGATCTCCAAAATAGCCGTTTTACCTCCGTTTTCATTTCTATTTTCTTCACCATCATTTGTGTACAAGCTATCTACACTCAAATATACAATGTGTAAAACCCTAATTATTCTATTCACTAAGCTTTATACCTCCTTTTCTACACTCAAACCCCCTAATTCAAAACCTAAACCCTAAAAACGATGTAGTTTCTAAAACCCATGACCCGTTTCTTGATTTTTATCCATTGTAAAACCCAACCAACACTATATAAGCTGTAATAACTTAATTTAAAAACATTACTCAATCTTATTCCATATATTTCCATCATTTTACTTCAATTATAAAGAGATCCCTAGGAAACCCTTAATTGTGCCCTCAATTGGAACTTTTGACTCCCATTTTACTCATTTTCTACCCATTTTAAAACAAAACTACCTATCAAAATTTTGATTATTAATCATTAATATAAGTCTTGAGGATCAGTAACTATCACTGCCTAATCAATGTACATGAAATCTCAAGCTTGGAAAACCTAATTGAACCCTATGGTACCCGAAAATGAAATCAAAAACCTTTGCCACAAGTGAAATTTGAAAGTTTTTCTTGCAACCAAGCACCTCAATGACAAGCACCTTACCTCCCTAGATTCTTACAAGCACCTCTCTTCAAATATCTTCATCCTTTATTGTATAAAATTGATCACATGTTCTCTTGTTTCTTCTTTTGTACCCACGGCATACCAAGACCAAAACCAACTCACATAGATTAGTTTCTAGCTTATAAAAACTCATACACTAGCTTCTCAATCCTACTAGCTTATACACATGTCCTAACACAGATTGCAAGCTTACCTTGAGCCCTAAGGGTGGTTCGACTATAAATAGGACCCTAAATCATTCATTTTTCTTCATCCCCCACTTCTCTCTATAAACCCTTACATAGAATGCAATCATTTTTCTCTAAAAGATCTAAGAGGTCTTAAAGAAAGTGTTAAAATTTTGACAGGATGCAAAGAAACACAGACGATGCCCGCGTGTTATCTAGGCGTACGAAGCAAACTGCACAACACACACCACACACACAAAAAAATCCCAATTCCGACCGTTTCTAGCTATAAGCTCCAAGACCAGGTTCTCTAGTTATTTCTATACTTATACCTTTATAATGTTCATATGATCATGCTTAAAAATTAAATATAAAGCTTTGAATCAAAAAACTATGTGTTATCCTTTTTGATACAAACCGTTCACCCAAAACCCTATTTCATATTTTTGCTTAATTAAAAGTAAGCTTGTAATTCATTGTTATAATCTAACCCACATAAGTTTTAAATATCATTAAAATAAGTGCTTTGATAAGTCATTGATTGAATTTGAGCTTTTAAAACCCGCGATTTTCATTTTTAAAAACCCTAATATGACCGTTTTACTTCCTTGCTTAACGAATTCATTAATTTAAGTTGCGTTGGGTTAAATCTTCATATTTAGTTTATTATAACTCTCTAGATTGAGAGAGTGGTCGATTGAAATGTTTAAATTAAGCATTGCATGGCAATTTTGGACAATGTTTTGTAAAAATTATCATGCAAGGGGGATATTCGTAACTTTCAAAAACTTATAAATAAACGGGTCTAAAAGGTGTCATTTTATCACGAAGTTATAACTACACGGTCTATTTTTATCATTTTTAAGAGTACAGGATTATTCGTATATCTTTTAAACTTGAGGGACAAAGAGGTAAAAGTGTAAACTCCAAGGGTTATATCTATGCACTTCTTCAAACTCAAGGGTCTAAAATGTATAACATTTTGAAAAGTACTAAAAAAACACATTCAAAACATTACAAGCCATTAACTTTTAATTAACGCTTTGACATGACTTACATTTCTCAGATGATATTAAATTAAATGCTTAAAAAACTTATGTTGTAATATTATATCATTTCATCAACGATGTGCTTCTCAAAAATCATGTCCAGTTCATATATACCACATTACTAGGAGATTCATATTTTTGATTATAATCCTTAATATAAGTCTTAGGATCAGTAACCTATCATTCCTAATCAAATGTACACAAAATCCAAGCTTGAAAACCCTAATTGAGCCCTAATGTACCCGAAATCAAAAACCTTTGCAAAGTGACCCATTTTGAAAGTTTTTCTTGCAACCAAGCACCTCAATGACAAGCACCTTACCTCCCTAGCTGCTTACAAGCACCTCTCTTCAAATATCTTCATCCTTTATTGTATAAAATTGATCACATGTTCTCTTGTTTCTTCTTTTGTACCCGCGACATACCAAGACCAAAACCAACTCACCATAGCTAGTTTCTAGCTTATACAACTCATACACTAGCTTCTCCACATCCCTACCTAGCTTATACACATGTCCTAACACAGATTGCAAGCTTACCTTGAGCCCTAAGGGTGGTTCGACTATAAATAGGACCCTAAATCATTCATTTTTCTTCATCCCCCACTTCCTCCTCTATAACCCTTACATAGAAGCAATCCTTTGCTCTAAAAGATCCTAAGAGGTCTTAAGAAGGCTCAAGTTCAGAAAGGAAGCAAAAGAAACCAAGAAACGAAGCCCCGGAGTCGTTATTCTAGGCGTACGAAGCTAAAAGTCCCAATTCCGACCCGTTTCTAAGCTATAAGCTCAAGACCAGGTTCTCTAAGCTTATATTCTATATTAATACCTTTATAATGTTCATATGATCATGCTAAAATCATAATATAAAGCTTTGAACTCAAAAACCTATGTGTTATACCTTTTTGATCCAAAACCGTACACCCAAAACCCTAATTTCATATTTTTGCTTAATCTACAAGATAAGCTTGTAAACTATTGTTATAATCTAACCCAATAAGTTTAAATAACATTAAAATAAGTGCTTTGATAAGTCATGATAGAATTTGAGCTTAAAACCCGCGCATTTTCATTTTAAAACCCTAATATGACCCGTTTTACTTCCTAGCTTAACGAATCATTAATTTAAAGTTGCGTTACGTTAAATATTCATATTTTAGTTTATTATAACTTATAAATGTCTATTTGTAATGAAAAGTTTTAAAATAAGCTTGCATGGCAATTTGGACATGTTTTGTAAATATTATCCATGCAAGGGGTATATATCGTAACTTTCATTTCATATACATTTGCTATCAATTTCCCTATAACCGTTCAGGTGAGTTCATAGCCTCGCATTTCAATCATTTTATAAACCCGCGAGTGGATACATTGCATAAACATAAATGTATTATTTATGTATGATATTTTCAATATACTTATTCTAAGTAACAGCGTTTGCCTTTTAAGTCCCCATAATCAATGAACCGTTAATACTCTTCGTAGTAATCAGTCGAATGGTGTTAATAGACAATTTGGGCTAGACTCCCCGTTTGACTCCCCGTTTGTGTAACCCAATTACGATAACCAATAGCACATGCATAAAGAAATCACTGCGGGATTGTTGCAAAGGTACCCGCAGGGCTTTAACGTTCACCAAACCCTAAGGCTTCGATCATTAGCTAATGCAATAATAAATATGTTTTCAATAACGGGTGAAATCATCGTAACCCAACTATCGCACTTGCATTCAAATTTTATATTACTTAAACCTTGGAATTCACTCACCATTTGTGTTGACTTTTTTAACATGTTTTTATCTCAATGAAACTAATGTCACGGATGGCTAGACATTAAGATAGAAAAAAAACCGTTATCATTCAACTTATTGTATAGATTTTGTGGAACCCTCTCGTTTGTAAAAACTCTGAAGAAATAATGAATGATAACTTATTTCAAACACGAATCCTTTTTATTCTTTTCTATGATTAATACTGGTTGTACCTTGAAGTAATACCACAAATTAGCTTCCACTGCTATATGTAAAAATGGGGGTTGTTACAGATTTGGTATCAAACCCAACGTTATAGAGAACAAGATTAAAACTCACTATAACTACTTTTCTTTTCCATCCCAGGAAGTCTCCGTGCCCGCTAGATCTCTCCCGAATGGTATGTAAATTTGCATAAACTATTATATTACTAAATAAATAACGTTATGTTATTTACTGCGGTTGTTAATTCATAACAATGTCTTCCCCCAACCATCCTACTTCCAATTTGGAGGATGCCCTATATTTTATTTTCTCCAATATTCCCAACTATTTTCCCCGGCCTCTTCGATTATGTCCCGGCCTATCCATGGAAACTTACACTATTGCCTTCCAATTCATTAGGGAATTTCTTCAAGCTTCACCGACCCTTTCGTTATTTCATGACGATCCTTACATGAAAGTTTTACAAGCTTTCTATACTGAAAAATCACCAATCCCGCCTCCAATTATCATACCTCCTAAACCTCAAGAATTCTTTCTTCCGGGAGGACTTCTTTCACCAACAAAATTATCTTCTCCTACCCTGTCCTAACCTCAAGCTTTTGAGATTGGCAAAACCTTTTCGAAGTCAACTATCAGTGACATAAGGAGCCAAATCCAGGATATCCTAAACAGTTTAGATGCACTCCCCATCGAACGTATTGAATATATCGAAAACGGCATCGAAGGTCTCGGAAAAGGGCGGATAATCATCCAGCAAGATTTTGATGCTTTGGAAGCCGAACTTCAGCAAGCTCGTGCCCAGATCACCAAACTCCAGAGGAAACAAATGAATAGCAACCATAAGATTTCTCTAGCCCGCTTCAGAATCAATGAATTGGGAGACGTTATCAATGATAGAAAGTTCATCCACCAAGCAAGAACCTAGAAAATATCATTGTTCACATCGAACTCAAGAACCAAAATGGAGTGATCATCCAGTTTCTAGTTTAAATTCCAGCTTTTAGCTTTAACCTAGCCACGGGATGTGTGGTATAAATAAAAACACTTGTCAAATCTTGACTATGTATAGTACTAAGGCAAGTTGTTCTTAATATAAAGGCAATCCCGTTATCTACCTTGTTGTTTTTACCGCTTTGTGCATCTCATCATTCATCATTCATCCATCATCATTCATTCATCATTCATCCGTCATACGCATCATTATATTTGTCGTCATCTCATAACCTATATCCAAAACTTCAATATCTCCATTGTTAAATATGCTTAAAGTTCAAAACGGAGTATTTCTCTTTAAACATTTTAAGCATTTCTTTTGTGATATCATTCTTATTACGTGTTATCTTTTGTTGATAGAATGCCTCCAAAAAGAGCATCAACATCGGAAGCACCGGTTATGACTCAAGCTGCCATTAGAAATCTAGTTGCTGTTAGTGTCACCTCGGCTCTAGAAGCTCAAGCTGCGACAATGGCAAGTGCTAGTAATCCCAACAGGAACACCAATCTTACTGGAACTCCTGCAGTGAAAACGGGAAACTAGAAAAAAGGGGGGGGGGGGGGGGGGGGGGGGGTTGGTGGTTTATATTGGGGTTTATGGGGGGGGGGGGGGGGGGTTTTTTTTGTTTTTGGTGGTTTGTTTATTTTGGGTGGTTGATAGGATTAAGTGGAGTATTGTTTTGGGAATTAGTGATGGGGAAAGTTTAAGGTTTGATGGTTAAGTTTTGGTTGATAAGAGGTGATTTGGAATTTGTTTTTTTTGTTAATTTTGAATATTGTTAAATTTATATGATAGTTGCATTGTAAGGGTGGAAAGATATGACAAACTATGGATTAGAGATAGAATTAAATTAAAATGTATGAGTTATTTTGGATTATGAGAACAAGTATTGTCCCCGGACTGAGATTAAGAAGATGGAAGAAGAACTTTACAATCTAATTGTAAAGGGAAATGATCTTAAACCCTATGTTAGAAGATTCCAATAATTAACAACCTTATGTCCAAACATGGTGCCAAACAATGAGAAACTCTTGGAAGCTTTTATCGGGGGACTACCTCGAAGCATTGAAGGAATGTACTGCCTATCAAACTCAAACATTAGAGGAAGCCATAACATAGCCCAAGGCTAATGTTCAAGTAACTAAGCATACCACAATGCAAGTATCGAGTGACAACAAAAGAAAGTTTGACGACAGAAGAACTTTCAACAACAGCTCCCGCAGCAACAACAACTACCGCAACACCAACAATCGCTACAACAATCGCCAAAACCAAAGGCAAGAAGCTGGTAGAGCCTATGCTGTTACTCCATCAGAAAACAGTAGGTATGCCGGAGACCTCCCTTTGTGCAAGAGATGCAATTTCCATCACACCGGACCTTGTACTGGCAAATGTAATATTTGCAACAAGGTGGGCCATTTGAGCAAGAACTGCCAAAACAAGAGGCCAGCTACTGGAAGTAATCAACTACCAGTAACAGTTGTATGTCATGCCTGTGGAGAAAAAGGGCATTATACAAATCAGTGCCGCAAGACCAACATCAATGCCCAAGGAAGAGCCTACATGCTAAAAGATAGGAATGCTCAACAAGACCGCTAACGTATTATCGGGTAATGTTTTCCTATTAAATTCAGCATTTTAGTCAAATATTGTTTTGATTCCATAGCTGATAGAAGCATTATATCCATATCTCTTGCCTCTTAAGCAAATATTCATCGCTATTACAATAGATATCTTTTATGATATCGAAAATGGCTGACGGAAACTTAAGTAAGTTCACAAACACGTTATTAAAAGTCTACAACTTTACTCTGGCTAATCAACTTTCAAAATCGACATCATGCCAATTAAGCTGGTAGTTTCGACAGTCATCGGTAGGACTGGTTATACCAAGAATCAGCCAAAATCTTCTTTGACAAAAATTCATTCACAATCCTATCAATGTGAAAACTCTAATCATTCGAGGTTGATCAAAGTAAAACTCAGACTAGAATCTCATATCCTGTATAAAAACCGAAAGGTATGTATCCCAAGGTTGTCAAGTTTTTATGATCCAAGTTAATGGATATAAATCAGATATAAAAGACAAGGAAGTTATACCTCAATGAAAGAACTTCAACTCGACGACAAACTCAACTTTGTAGAAGAACCAGTGGAGATAATGGATCGTGAAGTCAAGCAACTAAAGCGAAGTCGTATTCCTATAGTCAAAGTGAGATGGAACTCTAAAAGAGGACCAAAGTTTACATGGGAACGTGAAGACGAAATTCGTGCTAAATATCCTCATCTGTTTTCAATCATCACTTCAAAATCCAATTAAATCTCAGGATGAGATTTCTGTAAGGATGGGGGACTATAACAATCTGCAATTTTCATGATTTAATATCCATCTATATAGGGGGGGGGTTTTTATAGATGCAATGTAACAATCTATCCATATTATATGAACACATTTTAGGGAAATTTTTTCGCTTTAATTACATTACTTACTTGCCATATCACAATATGGCAAATATTTCTATGCATAACTAGAAGTTAACGATCTCACGCAACCTTCTATGACAATCTATCATCATAATATTGTCAAGAAACATCATATTTGTTCAATTAAAAATCATAATATCCTCTTAAAAGTACATTACTCATATAAGGTACCATTTGCAACATTATATCAAAACAGGCTTTAAACCGTTATCGTATGCCTCTAAACCCTAATTTCATGAAAGATTAATATCTAAAGTGAATGCACAAGCTACTAAAGCATATGTACAAATAATATAACATCTCATTTGAAATATAAATCGTCATCAAGTTCAAAGTACAGTCTCTAAAAGCTCAATGTATAAGTCATTAAGCATGAACTCTAAAATATTCCCCGTTTACCTCCGTTATCATTCTGACTTTCTTCAAAATCAACTTGTGTACAAGCTACTACACTCAATATACAATGTGTAAACCCTAATTATTCTATTCATAAGCTTTCATACATCTTTTTACACTCAAAACCCTAATTCAAAACCCTAAACCCTAAAACCGAGCTAGTTTCTAAACCATGACCCGTTTCTTGATTTTTATCCATTGTAAACCCAAACCAACACTCAAATAAGTTGTAATAACTTAATTTACAACATTCCTCAATCATATTCCATCATCATTCATCATTTTACTTCAATTATACAAGATGATAAACCCTAGAAAACCAAATTATTCCCTAATTTGAACTTTTGACCCGTTTACTCATTTTTCTACCCCATTTTAACCCAACCACGTATCAACTTTGGAATATAATACCTTAATATCAGTCTAGTTGTTGGGTTTACGATTTAAAGTGCCCTAGCTCCTCAAACGTTTACTAAATGACTTCTGAATTATGATGGCCCGAATGGTGTTATGATATTTTTTACATCATTTTGAAAGTTTTTCTTGCAACCAAGCACCTCAATGACAAGAACCTTACCTACCTAGCTGCTTACAAGCACCTCTCTTCAAATATCTTCATCCTTTATTGTATAAAATTAATCACATGTTCTCTTGTTTCTTCTTTTGTACCCGCGGCATACCAAGACCAAAACCAACTCATCATAGCTAGTTTTTAGCTTATACAACTCATACACTAGCTTCTCCACATCCCTATCTAGCTTATACACATGTCCTAACACATATTACAAGCTTACCTTGAGCCCTAAGGGTGGTTCGACTATAAATAGGACCCTAAATCATTCATTTTTCTTCATCCCCCGCTTCCTCCTCTATAACCCTTACATAGAAGCAATCCTTTGCTCTAAAAGATCCTAAGAGGTCTTAAGAAGGCTCAAGTTCAGAAAGAAGCAAAAGAAACTAAGAAAAGAAGCCCGGGAGTCGTTATACTAGGCGTACGAAGCAAAAGTCCTGATTTCGGCCGTTCTTATGCTATAAGTCAAACAGGTTTCTTCTAAGCTTATATTATGTATTCATGCCTTCATAATGCCCATATGATCCTGCTAAAATCATAACCTAAAGCTTTGAACTAAAAAACCTATGTGTTTTACCTTTTTGATCCAAAACCGTACACTCGAAACCCTAATTTCATGTTTTTGCTTAATCTATAAGCTAAACTTGTAAACTATTGTTATAATCTATCCCAATAAGCTTAACTAACATTAAAATAAGTGCTTTGATAAGTCATGAAAGAATTTGAACTTAAAACCCGCGCGTTTTCATTTTAAAACCCTAATATGACCCGTTTTGCTTCCTAGCTTAACGAATCGTTAATTTAAACTTGCGTTGTGTTAAATATTCATATTTTAGTTTATTATAACTTATAAATGTCTATAGAAATGTTAAAATAAGCTTTCATGGCAATTTGGGCTTGCTTTGTAAATATTATCCATGCAAGGGGTATATATCGTAACTTTTAGAAACTTATAACTAAAAGGACTAAAAATGTCATTTTATCAAAGTTATAACTACAGGGGTCTATTATATCACTTTTTAAAGTGCAAGGTTTACTTGGTATATCTTTTAAACTTGAGGGACCAAAGTCGTAAAAGTGCAAACTCCAGCTATTAATTTCCCTATAAACGTTCTGGTGAGCTCATAGCCTCGCATTTCAATCTTTTTATAAACCCGCGAGGGGGATACATGCTATAAACATGAATGCAATTATTTTTGTATGTTATTTTAATTTACTATTGCCTAAGTAATTGCTTTGCCTTTAAGTCCTCATAATTATAAACCGTTAATTACTCTCCGTAGTAAGCGCGAATGGTGTGAATAGATCTATTTGGGCTGGACTCCTCATTGGAGTATCCAATTACGATAACCAATTGTACATCATTAGAAATCACGCGGAACGTAGCCTAATATTGTACTTGCATTTAAATTATATTACTTAAACCTATGGATTTCACTCAACCTTTGTGTTGACTTTTTAGCATGTTTTATCTCAGGTAACTAATGGCATGGAGTGGCGAGGACATGAAGATGGAAAAACCATTATCATTTAAACTTTATTGTATAGATTTTAGTAACCTCTCGTTTGTAAAAACTCTGAAGAAATAATGAATGATAACTTATTTTTAAAAATGACTCTTTTTCATTCATTTTCTATGATTATGATTGTTGTACATTGAAGTAATACCCCATATTAGCTTCTGCTGCTATATGTAAAAATAGGGGTGTTACATATTTGATATCAAGAGCCAACGTTATAAAGAACAAGGTTAAAACCTTAACTATAACTACTTTTCTTTTTCCATCCGAATAGATCTATTTGGGCTGGACTCCTCATTGGAGTATCCAATTACGATAACCAATTGTACATCATTAGAAATCACGTGGGTATTTTGGCAAAGGTACCCGCAGGGGCTATAACTTATCACCATACCCTAAGGCTTCAGATTCATGAGCTAATGGCAATAATAAATATGTTTTCAATAACGGGTGTATATCAACGTAGCCTAATATTGCACTTGCATTTAAATTATATTACTTAAACCTATGGATTTCACTCAACCTTTGTGTTGACTTTTTAGCATGTTTTATCTCAGGTAACTAATGGCATGGAGTGGCGAGGACATGAAGATGGAAAAACCATTATCATTTAAACTTTATTGTATAAATTTTAGGAACCTCTCGTTTGTAAAAACTCTGAAGAAATAATGAATGATAACTTATTTTTAAAAATGACTCTTTTTCATTCATTTTCTATGATTATGATTGTTGTACATTGAAGTAATACCCCATATTAGCTTCTGCTGCTATATGTAAAAATAGGGGTGTTACATATTTGATATCAAGAGCCAACGTTATAAAGAACAAGGTTAAAACCTTAACTATAACTACTTTTCTTTTTCCATCCAAGAAAGTCCTCCGTGCCGCTATATCTCCTAGAATGGTATGTAAAGTTACATAACTATTATATTACTAAAAAATAACTTTTGTTATTTACTGTTGGGTTGTTAAGCAGAACGGTTTCTTTCCCCGACCACCCTACTTCAAATTTGGAGGATGCCTTTTCTTCTAATTTCCCAAACTATGTTCCCTTGGCCTCTCCGGATTATGTCTTGGCCTCTCCAAGGAAAACTTACTCTAGTGCTTCCAATTCATTTGGAATTGTCCCACTAGCTTCACTGACTCTTTCTTTATTTCATGACGATCCTTACATGAAAGTTTTACAACCTTTCTATACTAAAAAATCACCAATCCCACCTCCAATTATCATACATCCTAAACCTCAAGAATTCTTTCTTCCGGAAGGACTTCTTTCTCCAACAAAATCATCTTCTCCTACCCCGTCCCAACCTCAAGCCTTTAAGATTGACGAAACCTCTTGAAAGTCAACTATCGAGCGACATGAGGAGCAAATCCAGGATATCCTAAATAGTTTAGATGCACTCCCCATCAAATGTATTAAGCATATCGAAAACGGCATCGAAGGTCTTAGAAAAGAGCGGATAATCATCCAGCAAGATTTTGATGCTTTGGAAGCCGAACTTCATCAAGCTCGTGCCCAGATCACCAAACTCTAGAGGAAACAAATGAATACCAACCATAAGATTTCTCTAGCCCGCTTCAGAATCAATGAATTAGGAGACGTTATCAATGACAGGAGACATAGAAAATCTCATGGATTCCATCATCGAACTCAAGAACCGTATGGAGTGATCATCCAGTTTCTAGTTTAAATTCTAGTTTTTAGCTTTAACCTAGCCACGGGATGTGTGGTATAAATAAAAACACTTGTCAAATCTTGACTATGTATAGTACTAAGGCAAGTTGTTCTTAAATACAAAGGCAATCCCGTTATCTACCTTGTTGTTTCTTACCACTTTATTCATCTCATCATTATTCATCATTCATTCATCATTCATCCATCGTACATTCATCATCATACCATAACCTTTAGATATCACCATTGTTAAAAATGCTTAAATGAAGCATTATTCTTTAAGCATTTCAAAAATAAGCATTTCTCTTTAATCATTTTAAAGAAGAACAAGCATTATACTTGTGATATCATTCTTATTACGTGTTATCTTTTGTTGGTAGAATGCCTCCAAAAAGAGCATCAACAACGGAAGCACCGGCTATGACTCAAGATGCCATTAGAAAGTTAGTTGCTGATAGTGTCACCTCGGCTCTAGAAGCTCAAGCTGCGACAATGGCAAGTGCTAGTAATCCCGACAGGAACACCGGTCCTACTGGAACTCCTGCAGTGAAAACGGGAAACTACAAAGAGTTTATTAGCTGTCAACCTTTCTACTTTAATGGTACAGAAGGAGCAGTAGGCCTTATTCGCTGGTTTGAACGAACCGAATCAGTATTCTCTCATAGCAGATGTGCCGAAGAAAACAAAGTAACATTTACCACTGGTACTTTAACTGACGATGCCTTGTCCTGGTGGAATGCATATGCCCAGCCTATAGGAATAAAGCAAGCTAATCAAATCACTTGGACAAAGTTAAAAAGGCTTTTAACAAACAAGTATTGTCCCCGGACTGAGATCAAAAAGATGGAAGAAGAACTTTACAATCTGAGTGTAAAGGGAAATGATCTTAAACCTTATGTTAGAAGATTCCAAGAATTAACGGTTCTATGTCCAAACATGGTGCCAAACAACGATAAACTCTTGGAAGCTTTCATCGGGGGACTACCTCGAAGCATTGAAGGAAATGTTACTGCCTCTAAACCTCAAACTTTAGAGGAAGCCATCAACATAGCCCAAAGGCTAATGGATCAAGTAACTAAGCATGCTCCAATGCAAGTATCGAGTGACAACAAAAGAAAGTTTGACGACAGAAGAACTTTCAACAACAGCTCCCGCAGCAACAACAACTACCGCAACACCAACAATCGCTACAACAATCGTCAACAACAAAACCGAAGGCAAGAAGCTGGTAGAGCCTATGCTGTTACTCCATCAGAAAATAGTAGGTATGCCAGAGATCTCCCTTTGTGCAAGAGATGCAATTTCCATCACACCGGACCTTGTACTGGCAAATGTAATATTTTCAACAAGGTGGGACATTTGAGTAAGAACTGCCGAAACAAAAAGCCAGCTACTAGAAGTAATCAACTACCAGTAACAGTTGTATGTCATGCCTGTGGAGAAAAAGGGCATTATACAAATAAGTGCCGCAAGACCAACATCAATGCCCAAGGAAGAGCCTACATGCTGAAAGATAGGAATGCTCAACAAGACCCGAACGTAGTTACGGGTATGTTTCTATTAAATCAACATTTAGTCAAAGTATTGTTTGATTCCGGAGCTGATAGAAGCTTTATATCCATATCTCTTGCCTCTAAGCTAAATATTCCGTCTATTACAGTAGATACCTTTTATGATATCAAAATGGCTGACGGAAACTTAGTAAGCACAAACACTGTTATTAAAGGCTGCACCTTAACTCTGTTAAATCAACCTTTCGAAATCGATCTCATGCCAATTAAGCTTGGTAGTTTCGACGTTGTCATCGGTATTGACCGGTTATCCAAGTATCATGCCAAAATTCTCTGTGATGAAAAATTCGTTCACATTCCTATCAACGGTGAAACTTTAATAATTTGAGGTGATCGAAGTAAAACTCGACTAAATCTCATATCCTGTATAAAAACCAAAGGTATATATCCCGAGGTTGTCAAGTTTTCATGATTCAAGTAATGGAGAAGAAATCAAACGAGGAGAAACTAGAAGACATTACCGTAGTCAAAGAATTTCCAAATGTTTTTCCTGAAGATCTACCTAGTCTCCATCCCGTTTGCCAAGTAGAATTCCAAATCGACTTAATTCCCGGAGCAGCACCTGTAAAAAGGGTGTCTGCCAACCTCGAACCCAAGACCTCTCCCTCACATACCCAATACATTAACCGTTTTGCTTCAATAGCTCATCCAACCAAATTCCTTACCATTTAATTAATATAATCATTTTTCAATTCATCTTTTATAATAAGTCGTAGCCTAATAAGCCACTTTCTTAGAGTATTTGATAAGCTGAGTTGTGTCTTTTATTTTTCTAGTAATCTTTGTTGCATCATAGACTTTTCTTGAATTTTTCACATTTTTCCATTAATTATTTTATTTTTTAGGATTTTTTGAAAGTTTTAATTTTAGAAAATTCATAAAAAATAGAAAAAAGTTTCAGAAAATTACAAAAAATAGTTTTTAGTTTTATAAAAATTACTTTTAGGTTTACATTCAGTAAAATCATTTTTACACCTTTTAGATTTTAATTTTAATTTTTAAGCTTCTATTTTTAATTTTAAAAATAGGATTTTAACTTTAAAAATAGTTAAAAATAGTTTTCTGAGTTATTAAGTTACTTTAGACTTTTCTAAGTTTAAAAATCATTTTTCTTAATTTTTAGGACTTAATTTGCTATTTTTTAGGATTTAATTAGATTAAATTAGTTTTTAATTCATAATAAATTCAAAAATAATCAAAAAATAACTTTCTTTTTCTAAAAATTTTATTTTGTCTTATTTTTGGTTTAGAAATTTAGTTTGCATTTTTAAGAGTTAATTTTAGTGTATTTGCTTAATTGTCGCGTTTTATTTGTTTCCCGTTAA
>BQNB010139422.1:2920-17560 GCA_026074375.1 Tanacetum coccineum
TGGCAAATTCTACTACTAAGGCGGAATATGTTGCAGCTGCTAACTGTTGTGGGCAAGTACTAAGGATACAAAATCAGATGATGAATTATGGCTTTAATTTCATAAACACTAAAATCCATATCGACAATGAGAGTACTATATGTATAGTCAAGAATCATGTCTATCACTCGAGGGCCAAGCACATTGAGATTCGACATCACTTCATAAGGGATTGATATGAGAAAAGATTGATAGATGTTATCAAGATTCACACTGATGCTAATGTTGCAGACCTTCTCACTAAAGGATTTGATGTCACAAGATTTAATTTTTTGGTGGTTAACATTGGAATGCTCAATCTATATATGCATTAGTTCAGGGGAGGCAAGTCAGTAGATTACTTTGTTGTATAGTTTGTGAAGCATTTTAGTTAGCAGATAGATTTTAGATGAGATAATGATTTAGGATTCATTGAAATGAAGATTGAGGGCTATATATGATGCTGAGTTAGTTAGTACTGCGTGTTCCAGTTTAGTTAATAATGTATCATGCCAACACTTTAGAACTAAGCCCAACTAGTTCGGCTGCTCAACAGCACTTAACGATGGAAATAATGGTTTGGATTGGTAAAAAGAATGTTCTTGGATTGTATTGGAGGCTAAACAATGGAAGCTAACAAAATTTGGGTGGCTGACATGTAAATTTGTTCTGCCGAAGGTAAATATGGTGCTGTCAGGCAAATTTGGTGTGTCAGGCAAATTGTACATGCTAGCAATTTGGACTGCCAGAGGCAAAAGTTTGTGTTGTTTGTTATCGTTACTACTGTTAGCGAGCATAACAGATTTTCCTTAATTAAATATAACTGTTGAGATATTTCCCCCGACAAGTTGATTATAGGGGTCTATAGATTGAAAATTCTTGATCTTTCTATCTATAATACTCTTCTTAAGATAAAGACTCTATCAAGATTAGTCAGTCGGTCTTCTCCAAACCCTAAAGCAAATCTCTATAAATCTTAATTACATTTGCCAATCACTCATACCTCTCATCGATCATATCCCCAACTAACCACTATTACAAGTTTATGGCGAATTGGAGTTTGTCGATCAACATAACATGGTCGCGTGCTTAGAGAAGACAGAGGGAAACTCTGATTTTCATGAGATAGTAGACTTTCTTGCTTCCAGTTCGATTCATCATGCTCTCACTATAAGTCCTACTATCTATACTTCCTACATTGAACAGTTTTGGAACACTGCCGTTCCTCCAAACATCAAGAAGTGAAGGCAGATTGATGCTAGTGTTGATAGCAAAGGCAGTAGTAGTAAACAAGGCATCCCAATAAGAAGTTTACTTCTTTTTAATGATGTTGGATGGTACTGCTGCCTAAAAATGAATTTTATTTTTCAAACCGTGCATTTATAGTTAAATGTGATTTAACTAAACTAACTTTTCTGCAAGCTTCTCTCATTACCCTCAATGGAAGTCTGATACATACCTTTTACATGTTTAAGGCTTAAAATCTACCAGCTGGAATGTGTTTTACACAAAGAATTGCTTCAAACTGTTAGTATGTCTGTCCAAATCAAAAGTTTAACTTACCAAAACTTATTATTGATTGTAATGTTAAGGAACTTGGATCATACTAAAAAAGAAATTTCTATGTAATCCAAGTTATTAAATGTCGGTTCTAAATAATCAAATTGAGCTTGGTGAGCCTTTTAATGATGTTTATCCTACACCAGCTCACAATCTGAAAGTTTTCACAAATATATCTAGGAAAGGACTAAAAATTTCAAGAAAAATAACACCTTTGGTTTCCCACATTGTTACACAAGCACAAGGGTGAAGGTCAGGAGACCACTGACCATCAACCTAACACCCTCGTCCTATTCAACCTATGTACAGGGACCAACCCCCTAAACATCATCTAGCCATGCCACTAAGACCCAAGACTCTAAAGATTCTTAGATGGAAATAAAAGGGAATGAAGGGGATAAGGGTCCGACACTCATGATAGTCCTCTTTCAGGTGTCACACATCTGACAGAGCTGAGGGTGTCCCTAAACCACAGGAATTATCTTTTTTATGTACTAACATTGCCAACAGGTTCTTACCATTGGAGTCTATTAAAGGATGCACAAGCTGCAGAGATCATCATAAAATCTAAGAATCAAAAATTGAGAAGAGAAAGTGCAAGCCAAGCATACACACACCACAGGCATGGTTAAGAGTATGAAAAGATTATCCGTGAAGAAGAGATTTGTAAAAGAATGAGTATGATCTACACATGGATGAAAAAGTCCCAACCCTAAATCACGAGTAGATGACAGTACATATCTTTGAGATCAGATCCGATCATGGTATGAGTACATGGAAACTGAGGAATGTTATGGATGAGGGGAGGCAAAGTGGTAACAGAGAGGTTAATTTGACTGACGATACAGATTGTTTGAAGACAGAGAAAATGGTGTAAAGGAGGAAATGATGAAGAACTAGTTTAGTACTGCTAGATCCAAAGTTAGTATTAGCTAGACCAGATATTGAAGCTGCCAGACCAAGAAAGCTATGTTGTTGGCCTAGAACTCCTTCCAACACTACAACAGCAAGCATATTTGATGATGAAGATATCACCATGGCTCAAACATTGATTCTTCAATACCTGCAAGATCTATTCTCACATTGAAGCCACTTCCAACAATAGATCCAAAGATAAAGGTAACAGGGGGTCCTTGAAGAGTCACACAGTAAAGAAAGTCAAGAAAGTAATCTGGATGCAGCCTTAGATAGCTAAAGCTGCTGAACTAGCAAGACTAGTATTACATGAAAAGGCGCAATAGATATGGAACAGGGAAAGAGAGGAAAAAAACAAAGACATGATCAACATCTATGACAACATTTAAAGTTTATATGATGAAGTTCAAAGCTAAGATGGATTTAGTGAAGAGTTGGTTGTAGACTACAAAGGGAAAGAGAGAGAGATGTATACAAAAGAGAAAGTCAATGCTATTAGCAAATTTTTTAAAAGGAGGAAGAGATACTTGCTAAAGCAAGAGTTTCTGCTATTAGAAACAAACCTCCACAAGAACAACAAACAGAGGAGTCTAATTGATGACCTATCTTAAAACATACAGTAAAATATAACATAATCAGTTAACAAAAGAGACATTTGAAGAGAATCACCCCTATACATCAAGGACAAGAAAGAGATGCATAATTTTGTGCCTATTGGGTCTGAAAGAGATGAAAATATGATTGACAAGATGATAAGAAATCAGCTGTAATGATAGGAAAAGGTTCCCTGAAGAACCTAACGCAACTAAGGTTGAAGTTTCGCATAAAGGACGTGAAAGAGCACAAGAAAAGATCAGGTAGGAGACTAAAGATGAAAGCTACAAAGAAGTCTAAAAGGAAAAAGACTGATTCGATTCTTGAAATAAGAGGAACAACTACCGACATCACTAAACATAGTTACCTGATGAAAAGAAGAGATTGAATATGAAGTCTGGGTACTAGAATCCAATTGTTAACTGTGAGTTATCTGCATTTTATCATACTGATAGATATGGAGTACCTCATGATCAATTACAGATTGTTTAAAGCTAATGTAAGTTCAAGATATATCAAGAACGTCACTGAAATGATGTCAATATTTGATAATTGACTTCATTGAGCTACATAGTTTAGTGATGCAGAGATTTTCAACAATAACTCCTGAAGGAATTGATTTAGTTCTCTAGGGAACCTTAGGGATTAATGTTTGATAGAACTCAAATGATGATATTTTGAAGCATCAGAAAATGGATTATAAGAGTTTGAAATTTATTATGAAACTGAGAAGTTCATATCTTGGCATTAGAAATGGTACTTAAATTCACATGCATGCAGAAAAGAAGGTATCCACTTATAAGAAACCTGAGAGATGAAGGAGTTGAGATTGACTGCATAATCTGAAGGATAAACAATATTTGATCATTCTCAGATTTATTCAAACTAGATTGCTAAGTTTGGGGGGCCAAGATAGGAGTGAGAAGGATCTTATGAGTATTGTTTTCTGACCATGACAACAAATGTTCATACAGATTCACCATGTCTAACAGACATCCAAGACTGGCTCAGTCCAGAAGTAAACAACTTTTGGTAAAGACTTTCCATCAAATCGTGTTACAACTGAAAGTTCCTAAAAACTATATGGTTCTCAACTCACCATGCTTCACAGTAAAGAGTTGGCTAGTCCAAAGCAAACTACAGACTCTTGGTTAAGACATCCCAAAGTCCTTGAAAAGTTTGTAGTTTACTAAAAACTATATGGTTATCAGTGCACCATGTTATAGCAATGAAGCATTGGCTATTCCAGAGCAAATGGCTACTGGTAAAGAAATATCAAATCCATTTAAGGCTGGTAGTTTTCCAGAAACTACATAGCCAACTTAGTTGGTATTTTTTTTTTGTTGCTGAAAAGTGGAAGCTAATCAAAGTTGAAGTTTAAAGTTTTAAAGTGTTTAGATACATCCTCCTCGGTGTTCAAGAAGCTCAAGATGAAAGAAACATGAGTTTTTACAAGAAAACATCAAAGTTTTTAGGGAGGATTGTTGGGTTTTAGAAGACTTTACAACTTACTACTGCTAGTTCAACATTGGTGCTGCTAGTGAAGATTTTAGTGCGGCATGAGAAAAATTAAATAAAATAACTAAGTCCTTTAGTACTATTAGAGTATATGATAGTACTGCCAGTACATTGTTAGTACTAGCAAGTATATGTTAGTGTCTTAGTATCAGTTAGTGTTGCTACATATAATAGTTATAGTGTTGTTAGGAGATATGCATGAGTTAGAATTAGGAAAGCTATACATTATCTTCTCACACTTATTGTAAGACCCATAAAGGTTTTTCCTTGGGTATAAAAGGAACCCTAGCATAGTATTAATAGATACAGACCTAATAGAGATCAATTCGCCATCGATAGCTTGGTAATCTATACGATTCAAGTTATAATATAAAGTGTGAGTTTGATAGAGAGATCTCTATGTATTCCTAAACTATTCTTCATAGCATTGTGATAGTTTCTGCATAAATCAATAGTGTTCAATCAGTGTTACATTATTGTAGCATTGGATATATCTACAGTAACAAACATTTGCAAGCTAAAGATCAAGATTCTATTCAATAACGATCCTTACAGCATATTTGTCATTGTTATTGGTGTGAGGGATATCTCATTCAACTAACATAAAGATGATGCACCATTATCAACTTGCAAAGTGCACTCCACATGAATCAACAACTTCCAATTAGTCACTGTGTATCCTTGTAGATTTCTTCTCCAATACATCACTCTTTATGTCTGGTTCAAACATGACTTTTAAATCACCCCACAACACTCTTTCAACATGTCATCTCAGCTTGTATCACCAATGGCTTTATTTTTGACCATCTTCCAAAGAGTCTCCAAGTCTTCTCTTTCAATACCTGAAAGCACCATCCTAATCAGAAGAAGAATATTTCATGGACTTCCATCATCTCGTATCATTGATCAATGTCTCCATTAATCCTTTTTTAAAAAGCTTGTAATACAATTCAACAATCACTAGTGGTTTGGTAGCAAGTGGTATAGCATCAATTGCTATATCATCATCTTTAACTATCACCAGATGCTTTTTTAGCTCAGCTTCATTATCTTCTTCAACTTCTTCATTCTCACCAGTCTTTTGCTTCTTAGACTCATCAGATTCCAGTTTATCTCCTGCTCTCTTTGCACTACTATCTTGTATAATTTTTGTCTTCTTAGAACTGCTTTTATCCTTCTTCCTACTAATTTCTTGAGCTTCTGAATTCATAGCCACAAAAGAATTTACTATCTTCATCTCCTTGTCAAACAGCTTTTGGATTTCATCATAGCTTCTGCCCTTTAGCTGATTGTAGATTATATCCAACCCAAATGCATAAGATAGACAACTTTGATTTCTTTTTTTGTGACCTTGGTAAGGAGGTCTATTTCTCTTTTTCTGTCTCTTAATGCAAGCAAAATGTTTCTCCTCTTCTCCATGAATTCCATAAATAATTTTTCCTTCTCATCTGTCAACTCCTCTTTCTCTCTTGTTTAGAGTCTCTCAGCTAGCAATCTATCAGCCTCTATCATAGCTTGTGTATCTTCCCATGATTCAATCAAAGCTATGTTGGCTTCTTCTTCCTTTTTCCTTACCATCTTCTCTTCTTCTATAAGTTCATCTTGCAACTTAGCTTTAAATTTCTTGCCATTTCTTCATCAAGAGCACTTGATCTTACCTTTTAAAAGGAACTTCAGCTCAATCATTATAGCTTTGCCTTTGTCCTTATCATTTGAAGTTAGATGCTTGTGGAGAATGATGTTTTGTTCTACAATACCACTTGCTCTTGACTACAACCTCCTCAGCCTTAGGTCTTGTATTGTTGTTGTAGCAGCAGTAGTCAATACTTTAAATTTAGCAACTTAATTTTTCAAATAAGAGTTTGAGCCAAAGTTAATTCATCAATAACTGTTGTTGGAGCACTGGTAGGAGTAATTTCATCAATCTTGGCAGCAGTAACTCCTTCATTAGCAATAGTAATTGGAATTGTAGAAGCAACACTATCTTCAACACCAATACTAACCTCTCTTTCATTAACTTTTGCAATTTTCTCTTGTTTCTCACCAACTGCCATATCCACAATCACCTCATCACCATGAAGATCATTTGTATCAAACATTTTTGCATCATCTGACCTCCCCTGGGTTTCATCAACATTCCTCCCCTGTTTGAATGCATCTTCCTGAGCACCCAAACTCTCTTTATTATCTTCCGCAAGGATTCAACGCTACTATATTCACCCAACTTTTCCTTAAACTTTTTAAACCGTGTAGTTCTGATATTCTTTTTCCTTTCCAACATTGACCATCTTTTAAACCAGAATCTCCTTTGCTTGAGCATCCTTTTGCCTTCTCTAAATCAAACCTGTTTTGTAAGTTGGTACACAAAATCTCAATTCTGTTAGTTTGCATTTTATCCTCACCACAGAGCAGTAGATCATTATAATGTATAAGGAACACTAATCATCAATTATGTGTCTCATCTTGAGGAACTTCAATTTCCTTGCCACCATGGTCCATCTCCTATACCCTGCTTCTATCTGAGGTCTAGAGGATGAAAAGAGGTTGAGTAGTAATGGTGTCTGTTGATAATCAGTATGAATGCCTGAATCTACACCCTCATCTTGAGTAGCTAAACCATCATTGTTGCAAACAGGGGTGTTACTCTTTTAGAAAAGTCTTTTCCTTCTCTCTTCCATATTGGCAAAGATTTTCTTTATGTGTAAGGGTTAGACAAACATCTTTTGTAATGTGACATATCCCCAAGCTGTTGAATGATAAACAGTTGTACAAATTGTGGATACATCAGAAATTTGACCCCTCCCTCTAAGTGCTTTACATATCATCAGTCAAGATATACTTGACAAATTAAATTTTGATTTGTGCCGAAGCATAGATTGCATTAGGCCATTGTTGCTACTGAATCGTTCCATGTAGAGGACATGCACTAAGGCATGTGTAATAAGTATAGAATTCAGAACTTCCATTATGGATAAAAGAGCTTTATAAAATGTAAGCCATTGAAAGGTTCTTCAACCCCATCCCTAATGCTAGCTCTACAAAGATAGTACAGTCGACAAAAATCAATACCACCATGAACTCTAAGTTAATATCAGGTTCTAAATGCTGACATCTGTGATATCACCCTCCCTTTTATCAACTAGGTCTTGTAAAACTGGACGTTTACCATTGGACAAGAGTTTGCCTTTGTTTGATGTAGCCTTAAAAAATTGGTTCAATGCAAGATTGTGTAGATGTATGATTGATAGTTAAAGCATAATGAATTTGGTTAGCATTCAGAAAATTAATAATTTCATGAAACCCATCACTATCAGCATGTTTTTCCAAGAATGCGACCATATTGTGAGTATCAGCAAAAGTTAGGGTTGACATTGTTTTATGATTAGATGATTAAAGATGAAATTGACTTAGGGTTTACGTTTAGAGATTGATTGAATGATTGAAATTGAATAAAGAATCAAATGAAACCCTGAATCAAAGTATTTATAAAAGCACCCTCAACAGCATTAACTTGACCTGGCAGCACTAATTAATGCCTAACAGCAGTAAATAACCCAGTAGCAGTAACTTTACAGCATCAACATAAGCTTAGCAGCATTAATGTATACCAACAGTAGAAACTTTATGTTTAGCAGCATTAAGTTATATTACCAGTATTAAATCTAAGACGAACAGCTTAAGTTTTGAGCTACACAACAAATTATCAATTTCATTCCAAAAAGGACTTCCATCATCAATTAGTTTTTCTCACATGCTCTCTTTCTGTTTTTATGCTCATAATATCTCTCAATTCTTTTTATTCACAAAATCACTCTTTTATGTTTTTATTCACACATCTCCTCATATCTGTTTTTACAACTCACCAATATCTCTATTTATTCTTTTTGCTCACCAATCTGACAATTTTGTACAAAAAATAAGGTTTTCCATCAATTTCCAATAGTGTCATATTTGTCCTACCCACTTCCAAGTGAGTAAACTCTTGAGAGAGGTGTTCATTGGGCTTTTTAAATGTAGTCTTCAAACCTTTTTGAGCATCTACACCCCCAATATGGTACTTCAGACCTGGACCAACTTACCTGAACCAGTTTCCCTAAAGGACAATTTGGCTCATTAAGTGTTGCCATGATTGGGTCTTTATCGATGTTACCACTGTCCCATGCTCTGCTTCTAATCTAGAAGCAAGTAGTGACAGCCCTTTCCATTATGTCACCAAACTCCTTATGGACAGCCTCATCACCAACCTTTACAAAGGGACCACTAGACTGGGTATCTTGGTGTCTACCTCTTTTAACATGCCTAAAGAATATTTGAACCTTTAACACCCATTAGAACTACAAATCCTATCCCCTCCAATGCAGGACTGTATAAAGAAGAAAAGTAGCCCACCCACACCAATCTCAAGGGGTAAGAACTTGCTCCAATAGTTTAACCTTGGCTCTAATGCCAACCCAACATAACTATTTTTTTCCTGGCAGTACGGCATAATACTCCCTATCAAAATAAAGAGAAGTCAACCGAATTAACTCTGTCTTCAAAAAAATTATATAACAACATGCCACTATTCATCACAAGCCACTAAAAAGACTAGATAGACATGTGAGCATTCATAGATCCATATTTATGCATAACACATGAATCAAAGATAAAAACTGTTATTTAAAAACATTAACTTCCCTCTCAAACAGTATCAGTCCAAAGGTGAACATTCAAGATCAGGTATCAAATATGCTAAACCTACAGGTTTTAGTACCATAGCCAAAAATACACCATCATAAAGTATTTTCTTGTTTAGCATGTATTAATTATGCGACTCAGCAGTTTTTTAACTAACAGTAATTAAGAAAAACTGACCAGTACTAGTATATACTATGCAGAACATAATGAACCGACAACAATACTAATCCTTTACACAACTTTATAAAGACTTAAAGAGATGTAAGACATATAAGAATAAACTTTCCAATACGTGAGATCAATTACTGAAACTCAGCATCAAAACCTTTTGTAAGAAGATCGCAGACATTATAACAGTATGTGAATTTTAAACCATTTGTATTAACTTTATAGCATTATAATCTCTTATAAAATGATGAGCTAATCTCTTATAATGTTTTGTTTTAGAATTTGAAACAGGATTATTCCATAATGCAAATCGTACTGTTATTGTCAATCATTAATGACATATACATGAAATTATAACACCATAATCCCAGCTATTGTTTTTGGAAACCAAGTAACTTGTCTACAGCAATTAAGCAGCAAAACACATATTCACTTCAGTTTAAGAGGTGGCCAACCACGAGTTTTGCTTCTTGCATTGCCAGAGAATCAACCTGTTACCTAAAAACTGACAACCTCCATTGTATGACTTCATATCTTGAGATTGTTCCAACATAGTCACTATCAGATATCAACAGCAACTAGTTCAAATGGAGAATCTCTAGAGTACCCAAGGCTAAATGTTGGTTTGCCTTTCAAATATCTAAAAATTCTCTTGACTGCTAAGAGATGAGATGTCTTTAGAGTAACTTGGAATCTGGCACATGAACATATTGCAAACATGATATCTGGTCTAGATGCTGTAAGATACATCAAGGACCCAATCATAGATTCTGTAGAGATGTACATCAACATCATAAGCATCTCCAACTCTTCACTAGAGGCTTTTCCAATCAACTGGATGTAGAAGCATATTTCCACATCTGTGTACTTGAATTACTCAAAATCTCCCAGCTACATATTTATCCGAGCTGATTAAATAAATTCCATCTCCTAGTTCTGTTGTACTTGTAATCCTAGAAATAAAGTGAGTTCTCCCATAGAACTCATCTGAAACTTATCCTTCATTAGCTTCTCAAATTCAGTACACAGTTCCTTGTTTGTAGAGCCTAAGATAATGTCATCAACATAAACCTGTACAAGCAAAATATCTCCTTTTTGCTTCTTGATAAACAATGTATGATCCATCTTACCTCTTTTAAAACCATTGCCCAACAAATAGTTAGCCAAGGTTTCATACTATGCTCTTGGTGCTTGATGCAACCTATAAAGTGCTTTGACCACCTTGTAAACTTTATCTGGATGGTTAGGATCTTTAAATCCTGGTGGTTGAGTAACATAAACCTCTTCCTCAATAGTTCCATATAAGAAAGCACTCTTCACATCCATTTGATATACCAGAAAACCCATAAAGGAAGCATAGGCTAAAAACAATCTTATTGCCTCAATTCTTGCCACATGAGCAAAAACTTCTTCATAGTCAATACCTTCTTCTTGTCTATGACCCTATGCAACCAACCTTACTTTATTCCTAATCACAATCCCTCTTTCATCTTTCTTGTTTCTAAAGACCCATTTTGTTCTAATGGTCCTCTTTCCAATAGGCAAATCTACAAGTATCCAAACCTGTTGGAGTTTGAATTGCAGAAGTTCTTCCTGCATTGCTTCTACCCAAGATGAATCAGATAGAGCTTTAGCAATGCTTGTGGGTTCAATCTGTGATAGGAAACAAGCATATAAACAAGTATTCAGGGTATCATGTGTTTTCTGTTTATATACAGCACTGAGAAACCCTTGTTCAGATGTAGGTTTTGTCATTCTTCTTGTCTGAACAGATGACTTCACATCACCAATCACATTTTCAATTGGGTGATCTTTATGAATTCTTATACTGGGAGTGGTTGGAACTATATAGAAATTAAGTGAAGTTCCCCAAATTAAACTTCTAGTTCATCTTCATCACTGAATAACTCAACATGAGTGACCTCAAGTGTATGACTAGCTCCCAATTTGAACATGTCTTTAGGGCAATCTGGATCATATGAACTAGCAGTATTTACTGATGGATCAACAGTATTAAGTGTAAAATGACCAGTATTAACTTCAGGACTGGCAGTATTAATATGGTGTCCATCAGCATTAACTTCCTTAGGACTGCTATCATCTTCAAACTTATCTTTTTCATTACTCTTATTATGTGAACTACCTTCAACCTGCTTTTGATCATCAGCAGCAGATTTTGGTTCACCAATACCAACATCCTTGGAAGGTGAATCAAAGTATGAGGCATCTTTCCAAATTGGCATCACAATGCAATCTTGACTGATTTATTCTTTCTGAGTAGATGTACTTGCATTAAGTTCTCCTTGTGTACCTGCAGATTCATTTGAGATTGTACCTGCAACTACTGGTACATAATTCATAGATTGGGTTAGAGAATCAATATCAAACAGCCACTTTGGACCATTCCCTTCTATCATAGGCTTGGCAGCAGTAACTCAACAGCATCAACGTAAGCTTAGCAGCATTAATGTATACCAGCAGTAGAAACTTTATGCTTAGCAGCATTAAGTTATATTACAAGTATTAACAACATTAAGTCTGAGTTACCAGCATTAACTTCAATTTCTTTCCAAAAAAGGACTTCTATCATCAATGAATTCTTCTCACAAGCTCTCTTTCTGTTTTTTTGCTCACATTATCTCTCAATTCTTTTTGCTCACTAATTTACTCTTTTGGTTTTTATCACACAACTCTCTATCTATTTTTCATCTCACTATATCTCTCTCTTTTCTTTTCCTCACCATTTCACATAGTTTTGTACAATTTGCCATCAATTCCAATGGTTTCATATTGTCCTCCCCACTTCTAAGTGTGAAACCTCTTAAGAGAGATGGATCATTGGACTATTTAGATGCAGTCTTAAACCTAGTTTGAGCATCTACACCCCCTAATATGGTATCTTGGCACCTAGGACCACTACCTGAACCAATTCCCCAAGGACTTGATCCATTAAGTGTTGCCATGGATTGGGTCTTATTGATGTTACCACTTTCCTGCTCTGCTTCTAAGCTAGAAGCAGTAGTGGCAGCCCTTTCCATTCTGTCACCCAACTCCTTATGGACAGCCTCATCACCAACCTTTTTTAGGAGTACCACCAGACTAAGGTACCTTAGTGTCTTGACCTCTTTTTGACTTGCCTGACAGTTTTAATCATGACTAACAGTTTTAACTAACAGTCTTAAGTATAACTAGCAGTAATAATTATACTTAGCAGTATTAATATATTCCTTAACAGTTTTAACTCTGTCTTCAATAATTGTACAACAACATGCCTCTATTCATCACAAGCACACAAGAAACGACTAGATAGACATGTGAGAATTCATGACGATCCATATTTATGCATAACCCGTGAATAAAAGTTAAGAACTGTTAAACCTCCCCTCAAACAATACTTCAGAGGTCAGCAATCAACAATATCTCTTATAGCAAACTTCACAACTAGTATCATCAAATTTAATCATACTGCTTTCTTATCCTGCAAGTATTAGTCCAAAACCAAGAAAAACATAATCCAAAGCATTTTCTTGTTTAGCAGTATTAATTTTGACTAGCAGTTTTATGTGTTCCTTTACCAGAAATTCTACCACCATGTGCTCCTCCCCCAAATGTAACATAACCTCCATCAAATTCCTTGAAATATGAGAGATAAGCTATGTTCCCAGTCATGTGCCTTGAGCATCCACTGTCAATAAATCCTGTATCATCCTGTTGTGGCTTGCCCTGCACATAAAAATAAGGAAATTAGTTTCCTTTGGGGACCCAAGGCATTACTGACTTGAATCTGCCTCGTGCATCAATGTAGTTATGTTTATTCAAGGTGATTGATGCACTATCAAGTTTGGTAGGTCTCCAAACCCAACATGCTGAGGCCTTTACAGCATTTGCCTGATTAACCCTAACATCATTAACAACTGCTGAATGTGGCCTAGTAGTATTAACTACTTTTGGCCTAGCAGTGTTAACTGCTTTTGCCTTGGCAGTATTATTTGTTTGGGTAAACCTTTTGTTAGTGATTTGAATTTTTAGCTATATATAATATATAAGTAATATATATATATATATATATATATATATATATATAACTAAATATCAATTATATAAGAGTGAGTAAGAATTTCGTAAGGCTTTTAAGAAGAAATTTACTTTTATCCAAAGTAAAATCCCAAAAACCTTCCCGGGTCGTTTCCCGACGAGGCGTGAATTTGAAAATCGTGAATAAGTTTGTGATCGCGTGATTGAATATTTTAAGATTTTGATTTAGTTTCCTATTTCTACAAATATAAAAGCAAAAACAAGTAAAGGCAAACCTAAAACGAAAGCAATTAAAGATATAAAAACGAAAACGATAACGAGATAAAAACCCGTTCTTTAAAAACCTAAACTCTACAAATTTAACCCTACAAATGCAAATTTAATTTTTAATAGTCCTCAATTATAAAAAAAAATTTATAAAAAGTAATTATATTTTTTTGACTTTTATTTTATTTATTATGAATTAAAAACTGTTTTAATCTAAATTAAATATTAAAAATACTAAACGAATTCTAAAAAATCTAAAAAAATCACAAAAAGTACTTAAGAGTAAGCTAAACCTATGAAAAATGAAACGGGACAAACAGCTTATCTAAATAAGCTGTTAATAAGCCAAAAAAGGCTGAAAGCTTAAATGGGCTAAAAAGGGCTTAAGTAACAAATCTTGCAAACATTAACCAGAAAAGTCCCAAGGGCAGAGTGGTTGTGTGGTGTTGTGTTAAATGCTTGGTTGAGTTGGGTAGAGGTCACGGGTTCGAGCCTTGCTCACCTTTGACTTCCCTAATTCCCAAGTATTTTTATTTTTTGAAATTTCTTTTTTAAAAATCTTTAAGACCTAAAAATAAGCAACTTTTGTTAAAGTACTTTTTATAAAAACCTAAAATAAGCTAGAAATAAGCTCTAAAAGGTGACAGACTTGGCTTTTTAATACTAAGAGACTAAAAGGCTAATTGTTAAGCATTTTTAGACACAATAAGCAAAAAGAAAAAGCAAATAAGTAAAAACAATCTTAAGGCTAAACTAAATAAGCACTAAGAATCAAAAATAAGCTAACAAAATGAGTTAAACTAAGCTTAAAATGACAGAATCACTTAAAGGCTTTTAAACCTTAAATCCTGAACTAAAAGTGCTAATAAGCTTAAATAAGCTCTAACC
>BQNB010139424.1:0-17560 GCA_026074375.1 Tanacetum coccineum
ATTCCATCCAAGTTTCTCTAACATCCAACCCACATCTCACTTATTGTTCTTGGTTGATCTTAAGATTACTAGTATTCTACATGTTATGATTAGCTACATCTAAAAGCAGAGAAGGTCAAATCACAAAGATTTCCAAAACTACTTATTTGCCTGTTTCCTCTCTCAGCAGGAACCCACAAAGATAGCTCAAGCCCTTGATGATGAAAGCTGGGTTGAAGCAATGCAAGAAGAGCTGCTTCAGTTCAAGATTCAAAAGATTTGGACCCTAGTTGACTTGCCTTATGGCAAGAAAGCTATTGGCACAAAGTGGGTGTATAGAAATAAAAAAGATGAAAGGGGGATAGTAGTTAGAAATAAAGCTAGGCTGGTTTCACAAGGATACAAAAAAGAAGAGGGTATAGATTATGATGAGGTTTTTGCTCATGTTGCTATAATTAAAGCAATCAGGTTATTTTTAGCCTATGCATCATTTATAAATTTTCTTGTGTACCATATGGATGTTAAAAGTTTCTTTCTCTATGACACTATTGAAGAGGAGGTATATGTAAGCCAACCTCCAGGTTTTGTAGATCCAGAATTTCCAGAAAAAGTTTATAAGGTAGAGAAAGCCTTATATAGTCTACATCAAGCTCCTAGAGCTTGGTATGAAACACTTTCTACCTATCTGCTGGATAATAGATTTCACATGGGACAAATTGACAAGACTTTGTTCATAAAGAGACTCAATGGTGATATTCTACTGGTACAAGTATATGTAGATGACATCATCTTTGGTTTTACTAGAAAGTCTTTATGTACAAATTTTGAGCAAATTATGCACAAAAGCAAATACATGCCAAAGTAAATGGCAAGGCTGTGGTAGTATCAGAATCATCAGTGAGGAGAGATCTTCACTTGAATGATGAGGATGGTACTGCTTGCCTAACAGTTAATGAAATTTTTGAAAACCTTTAGTATTGGACAACCAGTAAATCCTATGGAAACCTAACAAAGCTTTACAAAGATTGATGATGGTAAGGATGTTGATGTCCATTTAGAGAGGTCAATGATTGGGTCATTGATGTACCTTACATCCTCTAGACCAGATATTATGTTCTTAGTTTGTGCATGCTCAAGATTTCAAGTTCAACCAAAAGTTTTCCACTTCGGAAGACAGTTAAAATAGGATCTTTTAGATACCCTAATATGGTTCGACCAGTAATTGGGCCTTTGGTATCTAAGGACTCTTCCTTTTGTTTTGGAAAGCCTTTTCAAGTAAGTGATTATGATGTACCAGCTTGGACAGGAAATCCATAAAAAGGAGGTTGTCATATTGCTCTGTTCATGGGTTAATCTTCTTGGCAGTTGTAAAAAAACAGAATTGTGGTGGCTAAACTCAACTACATAAAGCTGAGTATTTTTGCTGTTCTCAATGTTATGGTCAAGTGGCCCTCTTTTGGAATCCAAAAATCAGTATGTTAGATTATGGATTATAAATTTTATTGCAAACAAAGATTCCATGTTGAAATGAGAGTGCTATTTGTGTTGTCAAGAATCATGTCTATCATTCTAAAACAAAGCATATAGAGATTAGGCATCATTTCATTAAAGACTCCTATGAGAAGAGATTGATAGAGATGGTCAAGATACACACTGATAATAATGTAGCTGATTTGCTCACTAAAGTTTTTGATGTTAGTAGATTTAATTTTATGGTGGCAAGCATTTGTATGCTTAATCTATAGCTGCATGGTCTCAGGGAAGGTTAATGGTGTATAAGTGCAGTGGATTATACACAAGTGATATTTGGATTGAAGTTGGAAGGTAAATATGATGAGAAGTAACTTAGTACTGTTGGGCTTAGCTTTCATTACTTGAAGAAACTTTGTACTGCTGGTACAAAAAGTTTATACTGCTAGGCTTAGTTAGTGCTGCTCAAAAGTGTTTAAAGATGATTTTGTTGGATATATTGGGTTCATGATGCTCTTTGGACTGTTTTAAGAGTTAAACATGGTGAGAGGTTAGTTAATACTGCCAGGCTTACTTTATGCTGCTGGGCCAACAGTTAGTACTGTCGGGCATAAAGTTAGTGCTGTCAGGCAAACTTAGTACTGCTGGGTTACCGTTAGAGAAATAACCGATAGGGGTCTATTATGTAATTATAATGATTTCTTCTTCAAGAGGTTTCCTAAACTCTATAAAAATCGTTCTCAATCACACTTTAACCTCACCTAATTTCTCTCATACTCTCTAAATTTTACTAACCCCTCTTAATCGATTTTTTCACCTACCAATGAATCATCAAACTATGGCTGATCTTGCATTCGTTCAACAACATAACATGGTTTCTTATTTGGAAAAGAATGATGGGAATGCAGATTTTCATCAGATATTGGACTTCTTGACTTCTAGTTCGATCAATTTTGCTCTTACTGTAAGTCCAACTATCTATGCTTCATATATTGAACAGTTTTGGAACACTGCTAGTCTCAAAACAATCAATTCTAAGAAGCAAATACATGCCAACGTAGATGGCAAGGCTATGGTAGTATCAGAATCATCAACGAGGAGAGATCTTCAGTTGAATGATGAGGATGGTACTGCTTGCCTAACAGTTAATGAAATTTTTGAAAACCTTGCACTAATGGGATAAGAAACAGCTTTTGACAAATTAACTTTTTACAAAGGTTTCGTTTCTCCTTAATGGAAGTACCTAATACATACCATCCTTCATTGCTTAAGCTCAAAATCTACTTCATGGGATCAATTTTCTACAAATTTGGCTTCTGCAATTATTTGCTTAGCAAAGGGTCAAAAGTTTAATTTTTCTAAATTGATTTTGGATGGTATGTTAAAGAACTTAGATCCAAAGAAGTTTTTAATGTATCTAAGGTTTTTGAAATTATTCTTGAATATTCAACTTCCAAATTTGGTGATACCTTTTAATGATATTTATGAAACACCAAAGCTTACTAAAAAGGTTTTTACAAATATGAGGAAGCCAGGAAAAGGATTTTCTGGCAGAGTCACACAATTGTTTCAAAATATGTTGGCTCCTCCAGTAGTAGTTGGTGAAGGTTCAGAGCAACCCACTGAACCCCAACCCACATCTTCTACTGCTCCTTAAGAAATTTTAACTCAAGTTGCTATTGCTACTGTATCACAATCACCAAAAGACCCAAACACATTTAGGAGAACCAAAAGAGGTTGGAACACCAAGGTACCTCAGTCTGGTGGTTCCCCTAAAACGGTTGGTGATGAGGCTATCAATGAGGAGATGTTTGATAGTGTGGAAAGGGCTATCACTACTGATGCTAGCTTAGATGCAGCACATGACAGTGATAACATCATTAATACCCGATCTACGGCAACACTTAATGAGCCTCATCCTTAGGGAGAAGGTTCAGGTAGTGGTCCTTGGCACCAAGAAACCATGGGGTGCTCCTACTCAGACTAGGTCTGAGAGAGTACTTAAACAGCCCATTGAACCACCTCTCTCAGAAGGTCACACATCTAGAAGTGAGGAGGGCAGGATGGAACATCAATTTGAATTGACAGCTAATGTACCAATCACACCCCATGATTCACCTCTCCTAGGAGGTTACACACCTGGAAGTGATGAGGGTAGACTAAAACTACAGGAATTGATGACTATGTGTACAAAATTGTCAAAACAGGTGCTTGAAGTAATTCCAGAACTTCCTTAAGATGTTCTTCATGCTCCTTCTTGTTCTTGGAGTAGATAAGGATATTGTCAATAAAGACAATCACAAATTTATCCAAAAATGGCTTGCACACGCGGTTCATGAGATCTATAAATACCGCTGGTGCGTTCGTCAAGCCAAATGGCATAACTTGGAACTCGTAATGACCATACCGAGTTTGGAATGCCGTTTTTGGAATATCCTCTTCTCGTACTCAAAGCTGGTGATAACCTGATCGCAAGTCTATATTAGAATAAACACTGGATCCTTGTAGTTGATCAAACAAATCATCGATCCTTGGGAGTGGATTATTATTCTTCACTATCAGCGTGTTCAGTTCCTGATAGTCAATGCACATTCGAAATGATCCATCCTTCTTTTTGACAAACAAGACCGGAGCTCCCCAAGGTGAGGAACTGGGTCTTATAAAGAGCTTATCGGATAGTTCTTTCAGTTGCTCCGACAACTCTTTCATTTCGGAAAGCGCCAATCGATAAGGTGCTCGTGCTGCAGGTGCAGCACCATGTATCAGATCGATTTGAAATTCCACTTGTCGAGTCAGAGGAAGACCCGGCAAGTCCTCAGGGAATACATCATGAAAATCTCAAACTATCGATACGTCCTCAAGTCGCTTGTTCTCCGACTTGTCTTCCGTCTCCTTTGTAGTAACGTTTTCCAAAAAGACTAGACATCCTTTTAGCATGTATTCTTGTGTTTTGGTGTACGAGATAATGTGCAGACGAGCCTCGTGTCCCTGGTTGCTTCCGTCACCGTGAACAATTAATGTTTCATTTCCCCAGGGGATACGAACGATCTTCTCGGCACACACAATGATTGCTTGGTACTTTACCAACCAATCCATACCAATTATAGCGTCGAAACTACCAAGTTCTACGGGCATTAAGTCTATGTTGAATGGGTGGTTCAGGATGTTTAATGTACAACCCCTAAGGATAGTGTTCAACCCAATTATTCTCCCGTCGGCTAGTTCAACGTCATAATAGTGATCTAATGCAGTTGGTGTGATATCAATTTAGGAGCTAAATGCAGTGGACACAAAGCTTCTATCGGCACCAGTATCAAATAAGACAGAAGCATAATGGTTGTTTAGAAGGAACGTACCCGTCACGACGTTAGAGTCTGGGTTTGTCCCCGCATGCCCTACCGCATACACTTTGGCTGGAGCATTGCCACCTCTAACTTGGTTACCACAGTTGTTGTTGTTCTTTATCTTTGGACATTCCCTCTTAAAATGTCCTTGAACTCCACACTCATAGCAAGTAGGCTTCTGACCCGACCCAGTACCCTTATGGTTGTTAGCATTGTTGGCATTTGCCATACTCCTACAGTCACGGGCAAAATGGCCAACTTTGTTGCATTTATGGCATTTAGGAGCACATGGACCATTGTGGTGATAATTGCATTGTTCATAGGGGTTTACATCCCCCGTATGGCTTCTTCTCACCAGATCCTGCGGTGTAGGCTCGGCCAATGTTCTGCCTCTTGTTTTGTTGTTGTTGTTGTTAGTTTTGAGTATTCCTTGAGGTGTCCTCAAACTTCCTTTTACTCTCTGTCTGGCGTTCAACAAAAGTTTGGATTTTCTTATCCATTAGCTCGGTTGCGATTTCAACTGCATCTTGCATTGTCTTTGGTTTAGACACCACTACATTCTCATGAATCATGTCAGGAAGACCACCAACATATTTTTTAATTTTATCAGATTCTTCAGGAAACATCCTCCCGCACAACAAAGCCAATTCCTGAAAGCGTTGTGTATAACTTGTCAAGTTAGTACCCTTCACCTTCAGATCCCAAATCTCTATTTCTAGTTTCTTGATTTCATTTTGAGGACAGTATTTGTCAGTCATCATTTTCATGAGTGTTTTCCAAGGCATACCGTAAGCGGCATCATGACCGACTGTCTTGACATGGGTGTTCCACCATGTTAAAGCAACTGAATGGAGAGTGCAAGTAGCAAACTTGATTTGATTCTCAAATGTACAATTACTAATGTGGAAAACAGACTCCATTCTTTCAAACCATTAAGATAGATCGGCAACTCCTTCCGTGCCTTTGATGTTTAATGGTTGACATTTGAGAAAGTCAGTGTAAGTACATTCACGGGAAATTCATTCTATCCTTCTAACACCTGCTCCTGAAATATGGCTATCATCACCATTCGTATTTCTGTCAGCTTCACGTGCTGCCAAAGCGGCAGTAACGCCTTGGTTAATCATTGCCTGAAGTTGGGCATTAGTGACAGATGTGGTGTTGGTTGTTTCTGGGGCTACGTTTGACCTCGTGGCTCTTTTTTGTGCCATTTTCTTCAATCATAAGAAAATATAATACCTGTTAGATTTCGTAAAATCATAACCATGACATGACATATACACAATAAGTAAAGAGAGATCACAACACACAGTGAAATATACAACTAAATTGAAGTTAACAATGGTGTAACTAAATCGACATTCATTCATAATAAATTCGATTACAGGCATGACATAATACCACCATTCTATATATAATTGGAAAACATACATGATTGGTTCAGATACAAAATGATCAAAATGATTAGGTTACAAGATAAAATAATATATACAACCTAAAGTCATACTAGCCAAGAGTTACCCGTAATACTTAGTAGGCTGTACAAAATAACTAGCCATAACATGATATAGGAATTGCTACCAGCCTCCTCTAGTACATATGGTTGTGCAGGACCTTTAGCTGGTCCCTGCTGCCTCTCAAACTCTGTCATCTGAGTCTGAAGTCTCTTCAGCAGTCTCAGTGCCTCTATGAACTGCTCCTGTCTCCTGCGGTCTGCCGCCAACATCTCTGTAATCGCCGCTTGTCTCCTGCGGTCCGCTGCATGTAGCTCAGTAATCACTGCCTGCTGTTCTACCACCTAAGTACGTAATGACATAACCTCTGTACGCGCAAGGTCACTCGCATCCATGGATCGTCCCCAGGCCTCTCGAGACATCCTGGCCTCAGCCTCTATGAGCCTAGCAGTACGAGCATGTGCACGCCTATCCCTATACAGCATGTTGAGCCGACCAGCCATCAACTATCGCTCAGACTGCTCATCATCCAACCTCGTATAGATCTCGTCTGTGTCTTGCCTAACCGTAGAGGTAAACTTTGTCATCTGTCGACCCAACTCTGTGTCATCAGTCGCTAGTGCCCCTGGCATGTCTACCGGCATCTCATCCTAAGTGTCGGTGATCCCATAACCGACATCTCTCTCTAGATCCCGCATAATCTCCCTGTCTATGGTAGCAACAAAACCATAGTCCACCCTAAAACCTCTAGGAGGTCTAGCAGTGAGGGCATACGAGCTCTCTCATACCTTATATCTCAGACTGAGAGCGATACCTAACCTCTTCCGAGGCAGTATGGTAACCTCGGGTGTAACACCCCCATTTTGGACATATAGCAGCGGAAGCTAATCTGGGGTATTACTTCATGAATCACAGACACAATCATAGAAAACGACTCAAAAGAGATATTTTTAAAAGATAAGTTATCATTCATTTAAAATTAGAGTTTTACAATGGCATATCCCAAAATCTAGAAAATCATAACAATGTTAATATAACAGTTTTAGCCAGCTTCAAGTCCATGCCACTCCTTGCCATAAGTTGCTTAATTACCTAGATAAACATGCAGAAAAAAGGTCAACACATAGTTAGTGTAAATTCATAGGTTTGAAATGAATAGTTGAATACAAGTTATCATAATAATAGTGGATTACGTTGTCTATACCATAAGTGTAATAATTGCAATGTATGACATAATCTCATGGAAAACGGTGTGAAATGCAAGTTATCATAATGGATATAATAAATGCACGAATACAATATCATGGAAAACAATATTATTGAACTTAAGCTCAGACACAATACGTTAAACAGGAAAATCGTCCGTAGTGACATTGTTAGGAACAAATGTCCCCCGGGAAAGGTAACCTGCCAAAGTTACCCTTTGATTCAAATATAGTGCTTTTTGCTAACCACAAGCATAGTATACCAACGAGAAGTCTCACCCCCAGTAGATCTATTCACAAGATTTGCGTTACTCTAATCAATTAATGGTTCACTGATATGGAAATAATGCTCTGGAAGCTACTTAGGCAATAATATAATTTGGATAGCATACATTGGAGAAAACACTTCATTCATATAAAATAATCATGTTGTCCAAATTCCATAGTTTAAGCATGTATCCCCTTCGCGGTTATAAAGCATGTAAATAAGTAAATCGGGGGCAATGAAACTTCAACCTGTAACAGAAATCTGATTGATGCAAAAGTAATTTCAAATGAAATATGTCTGTAAGTAACACGATGATGGTAGTATGATGGGCGGGAAAGTTCAGAATATCGATTGAAAGAAAGCAGCTTCGTCACGTAACCTGGGATAATATGCTGAGTCTTAGTTTGATTGTCAAATATTCATAATGTTTTATCATATTTGATTTATTAATTTATGGATATAGTGTATCACTGTTCGGGCTATCATAATCCAGAGGCCATGTGGTATCGTTTGAGGAGTCAGGGCACTTTAAATCGTAAACCCAGCAAACTCGTCAAGACGAATACACTAATGGAACCCCTCACATGAAATTCCCTAGTAACGTGATACGATAAGATTTTAACATTTCTTCAAAAGCTAGTTGATGATAAATTACTTTTAATACGAAACGTATTTAATTTATAACGCGTCGATCGATAATTAATAACGATTAATGTGTCGCGTTTTAATAAAAACAAGTTTGAAAACATTTATTTATATTTTTATAATTTATATAAAAATATATTATTTTATATTTTTAAGAATATCAAATTTATAATATATACTCTTGGTTTATAAACATTTACAAAACTAGTCCTTTTAATATATAAAGTAAATATTAAATAATCCCTTGACTTTAGAACTTGGCAAAGCATACCCTTGAAGTTATAACTTTCATAAAATGACATTTTCAGCCCTTGTACTTAATAATTTTAAAAAGTTACAATATATACCCTTATGCATGAAAATAATTACAAAACTAGTCCAAATTTGCATGCAAGCTTATTTTAAGATTCCAAAAGATATTTGCAGGTTATAGCTTATTAATATAAGCTACAATAATTTGTTTTAACGTAACGAAAGTTTAGATTAACGATTCGTTAAGCTAGAAATCAAAACGGGTCGTTTTAGGGTTTTAAAACGAAAATGCGTGGTTTTTAAGCTTCAAGCTTTTAAGACTTAATAAAAAGTTTATAATATTGTTATATAAGCTTATTATAATAGCTTATAACATTAGTTTGCAAGTTTAGCTTATAGATTAATTAAAATCGCGAAATTAGGGTTTTTAGGGCACGGTTTAGACCAAAACTCAAAAACGAATGGGTTTTAAGTTAAAAGATTTTAACAAGAGTATTTTTATGATCATATGAACATTATAAGAGTATTAAAACAGATCATGGGCTTAAAGAACCTGGTTTCGAGCTAAATAATTGAAAACGGGTCAAAATGGGGACTTTTACTTTCGTACACCTAAGATAACTTCCTCGGGGCTTCAAGACTTCAATTCTTGGCTTCACTTCTATTCTTAGGACTTCTTAGAACTTCCTTGATCAGACTTTAGATGCCATTGATGAGATAGAATGAGAATTGAAGGTATGAGTTGAAATGGAGAATGGTTCGCCCTATTTATAGGGTCGAATGACCTTGGAGAGCAAGTTTTCTTGATGGATAAGGATTGGAGCTGTATATACATGACTAAGGAAGTCTATGTGATGAGTCTTGAGGTCTAGGAGTGTAGGATTGCAAGGTGGGAAGTGTTGGAGGGTGTTATGTGGTCGCGGCTGAAAATGAGACAACAAGGTGTGATGTAGCTTGCTTGGTGACCAAGAGATGGGTTTAAGGTGCTTGTAACTCTAATAACTGAGTAAGGTGATCATTGAGAGCTTGGGTCTTGGTTGGTTTAAATTTTAAAGTGAGGGAAATGGGTATCGTAGGTTTAGGGCTCGAATAGGGTTTTTAGGGTTTTTCTTAGTAGATTAGAGTTAAAGTAGATTTAAGGTTTAATAAAAGTGTTAGAATTATAGTTTAGTTTTGAGATTAGTTTTAGGGCTTAGTTTTACGTTTTAGGGCTTAGTTTTAAGGTTTTAATGAAATTAGGGTTTAGGGTTTCGTTTTAGGGTTTAGGGTTTTTAAATCAAGGTTTAGGTTTAATTAGGGTTTAGTTTTAGGGTTTAGAAGTTGTACATTGAGTATAGAGGCTTGTACAAAAGAGGAGGTACGAAAACTAGAATGAAAACGGTGATCAAATGGCTATTTTGAATGTCATGCTTAATGACTTGTACTTTGAGCTTTTAAGGACTTGTACATTATTTTGGAGGGAAAATATATTCAAATATGATGCTATAATTCTTGTACATATGCCTTTTTTGCTTGTACATTGATATTATATGTATACTTTACATATAATTAGGGTTTAGGCATACACGTTAACGGTTTATGTTCATTTGATGATACTGTCGTGAGAACTACGTTAAATAGATAACGTACATTTTATAGAGGATAATAGATTATTGAATTGACATGTTATGATGTTTGATTGATGTAAACATAGATAGAAATAGGCATAGGTCATTGCTTGAGCTCGTTTACTTTAGAAATATAAACTATGATACGTAATGGAATGGAATGAAACGAAAATTTTATTCACGTGAAAAAGTAGTACTTAACATAGTAAGTAGATATTACATTGATGAAATACTAGAAAATTACGGGTTGTTATAGTCCCCCAACCTTACAAAAATCTCGTCCTGAGATTTAGTTGAGTGATAGAGTGATATTTGGAAAGAGAGTTCTTAACTTCTACAGTTTCTAGTCTGATGGCCTATTTTGTTACAATTCTGACATCTGACAGTGCAAGGTCCTGTGTGATGTAGAGTACACTTCCTACAAAGGGGATGAGGTCCATTATATCTATGGTTTCCATTAGCCTTGAAGGTTTCCTTCCTTCCATTTTGTTGCTGGTGGTGATCATTGTTGCGATTGTTATTGTTGCGGTTATCTTGATAGTTGTTGTTGTTGTGATTGTTAGAGTAGTTATTGTTGTTATAATCATTGGGGTAGTTGTTGTGGTCACGATTATTAGGGTAGTTGTTGTTGTTGGTGTTTCTACTATCATCAAACTTTCGTTTGTGATCATTGGTTTCTTACGCAGAATTGTGTTTTATTACCTGCTCCATCAACCTCTGGGTTATGGTAATGGCTTCCTCCAGAGTTTGAGGTTTTGAAGCAGTAACATTTCCTTCAATACTTCTGGGTAATTGATTCGTGGGATAGTATACATATAAAATAACACAAATGCAAATCTCAACCAAATGCCCTTAACCAAGGCAAAAGGTCAAAATCTACACAAAGCCCGCCGACACAAAGTTACGAAAAAAACCACCATGACATTTGTCTCGGGTCACATTGGGATATGTGGAACACTTCGTAAGTCAATTTAGAAAAAACAACTTGCACCGATGAAGGTGGTCAGTAAGATCATCAAAACCGTGGGATGGAAATGATACTGGATAGTAATTTTTTTAACCGCCCTACTATCAATTACTCATGCGAAACGTCCTCACATGGTTTAGGGAACAAGTTAAAGCGGGTACGGCACACGATATTTGTCTTTCACGAATAAGCCTTTTTTCTAATGGTACGGTAACCATGCCGATGTAATTCTGCAAAATTATTTGGGAGTAATCCGATAGCAGGCTTATTTGGTATACTGAGTCCCCCCCCTTGGCAAGTAAGTCCTATACAACTGTGAAATTTCATCGTTTTCACAGGTAACCCGGCTGAATTCTTCCAGGGATCACATCTTTATACTCGTTTGAGCAATGGATTACATCGACAACGGGCAGCTGCGGTTACGGGGTTTTTCTTATAGACTCATTTATAGACAAACGACAAACGATGGTGGGGACACCTTTACATGCCCCACAAAGTCACGTTTTTGTTATACTCACAGGCGAGCGGGTGGGCATCTTTAGGTTTTTAAGGTCTCAAGTGTTATTATACGCCATCTTTTTTTTAAAGGTTATAAGTGTTACGTTAGCCGTCATGTTTTACTCGACGGTCGTATTAATATGGAGCCCCATCAAAATATGACATGCGTTTCCATCGGAATAACCTTCACACCATAAAATCGTCCGTTTATTACTTATTGGCCAATTGGAAAAGTTGTACTATGATAACGCATGTGTAACTTTGACAGGTTTCCCTTTTTGAGCCAAGTAAGTTGATATGGGTTGGATGATTCTTGTATTTGGAAGAAAGAACCAATTTTTCAACCATTTGGTGCGTAGTCACCATTTCTCACACACTCCCCCCCCCTACGCCATAATATTACAGTGAATCCATTACCTTAGCTGTGCATTTATTGAGTACGAAAAATATTAGTTCAGGTGGCACGTGGTTTATTGTTATCACTTGATCCAAGGACAGCTGTGTTAAGCAATCGGCGGGGTAACAAGGAAGATCAACCCCAGATCAGGAGTAAACAAACTTCAGTCTCGGCCTCGTCTTATCGTTGTCAGTAAAGTGGTTCAACTTCATCAATAAGTGTGAGGACTTGTTTATTTGGACATTCCCTCTTTAAGTGACTATTCCTTGGATCAATTAAAACAACGGAGTGAGGAGGTTGTGGAAGTGTGAGACGCTCGATACGGGGCTGGGTGGTTCGGCTTTGATTGGGCCGACCCGAACAGGGCCTGTAGCCGATTGTGGTGCACGGCTAGAAGAGCCCCTAGTAACGTGATACGATAAGATTTTAACATTTCTTCAAAAGCTAGTTGATGATAAATTACTTTTAATACGAAACGTATTTAGTTTATAACGCATCGATCGATAATTAATAACGATTAATGTGTCGCGTTTTAATAAAAACAAGTTTGATAACATTTATTTATATTTTTATAATTTATATAAAAATATATTATTTTATATTTTTAAGAATATCAAATTTACAATATGTATACCCTTGGTTTATAAACATTTACAAAACTAGACCTTTTAATATATAAAGTATATATTAAATTATCCCTTGACTTTAGAACTTGGCAAAACATACCCTTGAAGTTATAACTTTCATAATATGACATTTTCAGCCCTTGAACTTAATAATTTCAAAAAGTAACAATATATACCCTTATGCATGAAAATAATTACAAAACTAGTCCAAATTTGAATGCAAGTTTATTTTAAGATTCCAAAAGATATTTTCAGGTTATAGCTTATTAATATTAGCTAAAATAAGATGTTTTAATGTAATGAAAGTTTAGATTAACGATTCGTTAAGCTAGAAATCAAAACGGGTCGTTTTAGGGTTTTAAAACGAAAACGCGTGGTTTTTAAGCTTCAAGCTTTTAAGACTTAATAAAAAGTTTATAATATTGTTATATAAGATTATTAGAATAGATTATACATACATCAGTTTGCAATTTTAGCTTATAGATTAATTAAAAACGCGAAATTAGGGTTTTTAGGGCACGGTTTGGATCAAAACTCAAAACCGAATGGGTTTTAAGTTAAAAGCTTTTAACAAGTGTATTTTTATGATCATATGAACATTATAAGAGTATTAAAACGGATCACAAGCTTAAAGAACCTGGTTTCGAGCTAAATGATTGAAAATGGGTCGAAATGGGGACTTTTGCTTTCGTACGCCTAAGATAACTTCGTCGGGGCTTCAAGACTTCAACTCTTGGCTTCACTTCTGTTCTTGGGACTTCTTAGAACTTCCTTGATCAGACTTTAGATGCCATTGATGAGATAGAATAAGAATTGAAGGTGTGAGTTGAAATGGAGAATGGTTCGCCCTATTTATAGGGTCAAATGACCTTGGAGAGCAAGTTTTCTTGATGGCTAAGGCTTGGAGCTATATATACATGACTAAGGAAGGCTATGTGATGAGTCTTGAGGTCTAGGAGTGTAGGATTGCAAGGTGGGAAGTGTTGGAGGGTGTTATGTGGTCGCGGCTGAAAATGAGACAACAAGGTGTGATGTAGCTTGCTTGGTGACCAAGAGATGGGTTTAAGGTGCTTGTAAGCTGCTATAGAGCTGAAGTAGGTGAGTCATTGAGGAGCTTGGGTGCTTGGTTAGTTTTAAATGGGTTAAATTTGAGGGAAAAGGGGTATCGGGTAGGTTTAGGGCTCAAATAAGGTTTTTAGGGTTTTTCTTCGAGCCAGGGTTAGAGTTTAAGGTAGATTTGGGTTTATGTTTAGTGTTTAGGATTAGTGGTTAGGGCTTAGTTTTACGTTTTAGGGCTTAGTTTTAAGGTTTAAGTAAAATTAGGGTTTAGGGTTTCGTTTTAGGGTTTAGGGTTTTTAAATCAAGGTTTAGGTTTAATTAGGGTTTAGGTTTAGGGTTTAGTAGCTGTACATTGAGTATAGAAGCTTGTACAAAAGAGGTGGTACGAAAACTAGAATGAAAACGGTGATAAAACGGTTATTTTAAATGTCATGCTTAATGACTTGTACTTTGAGCTTTTAAGGACTTGTACATTATTTTAGAGGGAAAATATATTCAAATATGATGCTATGATTCTTGTACATATGCCTTGTTTGCTTGTACATTGATATTATATGTATACTTTACATATAATTAGGGTTTAGGCATAAACGTTAACGGTTTATGTTCATTTGATGATAATGTCGGGAGAACTACGTTAAATAGATAACGTACATGTTATAGAGGATAATAGATTATTGACTTGACTTGTTATGATGTTTGCTTGATGTAAACATAGATAGAAATTACTTTAGAAATGTAAACTATGATACGTAATGGAATGGAATGATACGAAAATTTTATTCCCGTGAAAAAGTAGTACTTAACATAGTAAGTTGATATTACATTGATGAAATACTAGAAAATTACGGGTTGTTATATCGGGTCTGTCTGCTCTACGGTCAGTAGAGAGTAGATGCAAAGGTGGTGATGAAGTAGGTAGAGGTATGGGTAAAAGTGGTGGTGTCCCTGATGGTGGGGTACCTGACGGTGGTGTATCTGCTCTGGTGTAGGAGAGTATGATATGTGGCGGCGGTGAATGGGAAGTAGATAGGGCCTCAGCTCTTAGCCGGATCATAGCGACTCGGTATCCTAAGGGATAAATAGGGCTAGCAGGTAGTGATGGAGATGATATAGGTAAAGGTGGTGATAGTGGTAGTGGTGATAGTATCGGGGGTAGTGGTGGAGAGGGAATCTGAGGCAATGGTGATGACCATGGGGAAAGTGGTGATGGTGGTAGAGTAGGTATATCAAGGAGTCTGGCAACCTCCATATCAGACCAAAATGGTGTAGGTGGCTCATCTCGGATCGATATCCTAGCAGTAACCCGGTATGCAGGATATGGTGGTGGTGTGGCCGTAGACTCGTCGGTCTCAAACGGCTTAGTCTCCTCAGCAGATGAGGCATGATCAACAGCTGGTAAAGCAACAACTGTAGAGTCGGTAGGAGCTGGGTGCTCCTCCTCCTCCTCATCCCCCTCAATATCAACATCCTCATCCTTGTCATCATCGGATGACTCATCCTCATCATCGTCATCGTCTCCTCCGTCGGCAGGATAATCGGTAGGATCCTCCTTAGGGTCCTCATCATCATCCTCCTCCGGATCCTCCTCAGGATCTGACTCAGGAACTGACTCAGGAACTGACTCAGGAACATAGCTTGGTGAATCAGCAGTAGGTAAGACAGCAGCAGGTAGTGGCTGCTCCTCAGTTGGAAGTATCTTATCCTCTAGTGGCATGAACTCCGGGTATACAGGCTCTGGAACAAACTCTGGTGAAGGTGGGTACTCAGGACCCGACACATAATCAGGAGATAGCGGGGCTTAAAAAGCAGCCACCACATAGGCATATGGGTCCTCTAACATCACGGGTGGTCCATTGACTCTCGGTGATCCGATATCTGGCAAATCCGCAAATGGGCTGGACACAAAAGTGTATGTAACCGTGGAATCCTCAGAATCCGACATGACTGTATGTGAAAATCAAAAAATAGCTTATATTAGTATTTAATATAAGACTCTTATAGTAATATACAATTATACCATAACATGTATATCAATCCTATGTGCATCTAGTCTTAAACAACTAATGTAACAAGTAGTGTATGTATATATGTCCCATGAAAATCCCTTTGTACGAATGCAATGTTTGAAAACGGTTATAGTCCAGCAAAAACATTTGACCTGGTTCTCTATAACCTTGACTCTTGATACCAATTTACTTAAACCTATGAATTCACCAACATTATTGTTGACGTTTTTGCATGTATTTTCTCAGGTTACTATATTGCTAGCTGAGCATTGGGAGCATTCGAGTCGCGTGGATATCAAAACTTTAAAGACTCAGTCTTCTTCACATTCGACAACCATTTTTCTTTAAATATACAAATGAGACATGTTTAAACTCCTGTAATCCTGTTAAATTATAAATTATTGGGACCTGATTTTACTCTGAAATTTTAATCGAATGTGACATTTTATTAACGTCTCTTTTGAGGTCGTTTTCTGTAACTTGTACTTTATACTATGAAGTAACACCCCAAAGTGGTATTCCGCTGCGTTGTGATTTTATGGGGGTGTTAAAATAGTCCACCCTAAAACCTATAGGAGGTCTAGCAGTGGGGGCAGACGAGCTCTCTCCTACCTCATATCTTGGACCGAGAGCGATACCTAACCTCTTCCGAGGCGGTAAGGTAACCTCGGGTCTGTCTGCTCTATGGTCAGTAGAGAGTAGATGCAAAGGTGGTGATGAAGTAGGTAGCGGTATGGGTAAAAGTGGTGGTGTCCCCAATGGTGGGGTACCTGACGGTGGTGTATCTGCTCTGGTGTGGGAGAGTAAATTTATGCGGTGGTGGTGAATGGTAAGTAGATGGGGCCTTAGCTCTTAGCCGGATCATAGCGGCTCAATAACCTAACGAACGAATAGGACTAGCAGGTGATGGAGATGATATAGGTAGAGGTGGTGATAGTGGTAGTGGTGATAGTATCGGGGGTAGTGGTGGAGAAGGAATCTGAGGGCACATGTGTGATGGACCAGCGGGGAAAGTGGTGTGGTGGTATGACGTAGGTGATAGAAAGGAGTCGGGACAACCTCTGTATCAGACATAATGGTGTAGGAGGATGGCTCATCTCGGATTGATATCCTAGAAGTAACCCGGTATGCAGGATGTGGTGGTGGTGTGGCCGCAGACTCGTCGGTCTCAAATGGCAGATGGGGCCTGATCAATAGTTGGTAAAGCAACAGGTGTAGAGTCGGCAGGAGCTGGGTGCTCCTTCTCCTCCTCCTCATCCCCCTCAATATCAACCTCCTCATCCTCGTCATCATCAGATGACTCATCCTCATCATCGTCATTGTCTCCTCCGTCGGCAGGATAATCGGTAAGATCCTCCTTAGGGTCCTCATCATCATCCTCCTCCGGATCCTCCTCAGGAACGTAGCCTAGTGAATCAGCAGTAGGTGAGTAAGCAGCAGGTAGTGGATGCTCCTCAACTAGAAGTATCTCATCCTCTGGTGGCATGAACTCCAGGTATACAGGCTTCAGAACAAACTCTGGTGAAGGTGGGTACTCAGGACCTGGCACATAATCAGGAGATGGTGGGGCCTGAAAAGCAGCTACCACATAGGCATATGGGTCCTCTGACATCACAGGTGGTCCATCGACTCCCGGTTATCTGATATCTAGCAAATCCGCAAATGGGCTGGACACAACAGTGTATGTAATCGTAGAATCCTCATAATCCGACATGACTGTATCTGAAAATCAAAAATAGCTTATATTAGTATTTAATATAAGACTCTTATAGTAATATAC
>BQNB010139426.1:0-17560 GCA_026074375.1 Tanacetum coccineum
CGAGTCTCTTCCTACATTTCCTATCCCCGTTGAGGATAGTGACTCTCTTTGGGAAGAGATCGATATATTTACCGGTCCGGATGACTCAATACCACCAGGTATTGAGAGTGATGATTATGACTCGGAAGGTGACGATAATTCTACTTCCCTTCCCAAATTCGAATCATTTCATGTTGAGTATCCCGATTTGGGAGATTCAACCATTTATGTGGTGGAAGACATCCCCGTTGATGTGCCTATTATTTTGCCCACCCATCCCACCCTTTATATGGATTTCTACTTCATTCCTTCTCATAATGATCTCGGGTCCGGTCTTGATGTTTCTTCTCCTTCCGGAGATAGAAACAAGATTTACGATCCGGGGATATGCATTGAAGTCGAATCCACAAGATTTCTAGCTACTTTTCCCCCGTGATTGATACTTTACTTCCATTTTCATCCGAAAATAAAGACAAAGTTTTCAATCATGGTGTTCTTGCTTCAAAGGAGAAATCTCCTCATTCTTCATCACATCGGGGCTTTAAAGCTTCCAAGCTTTTTCATCATAAAAGCCCGATGTTGATCTATGGAGAGGACATTCCTATCTTGGATGTCTCGTTTCTCCATTTCTATCCTCCTTGATCTGCTCAAGTATGAGGGATCGAGTCAGGCTTAAGACTCGGTTAACAAAAATAAGCGCTTCGTGGGTGGCAACCCATGCTTATCCTTATCGTTTTATTAATGAATAAGTGTGTTGTGAGGAGGCTCACCTCTTCCTTTCTCGTGTGCTTTGTGTTTTGTTGTATGTCCAGGATTGCCCCGGATTTTGAAGCCTCTCGTGCTCGTGGTTTTGTCCTTCGTTCACTCGAGCTTCACATCCTCAGCTTCATTTTGGGAATCCAATATCCTAAATCTTATCGACTAACGTTTATCTTTGAGCATACTTAATAAACGGCTTTAGATTTACGTAGATACCCTTCTTAAAACATTGAGCACAATGTTTAATTTCTAGTATGGGGGGATCTATCGATTTGATGGTGCCTGCAGTCGTTTTTTCACGTAATCCCGTTTTTACCACCAAAATTTAAAAAAAAATATTGTGATTTTGTGCAAAAATTAAAAAATTTCAAAAATAAAATAAGTGTTTTGTCACAATTTTGACTTTCCTGCTGGGTAAAATAAGAATAAATTTTGACTCGATCGAGCGTATTGAGCTCTAGCTTGTTCCTTAACTTTTAGACTAAGCATTCGCGAATCTTTTTAAAGATTTTAAATTTGTGAAGAACGAGAAATGATAGAGTTAATTATGAGTTAGATGCTAAACAAGGATTAGTTGGAAATCTTAAGAGCTCATAAGTGTAATTTGTGGCTTTCTCTCCCATAAGCTTCTAACCGGACTAATAATACGTGCTCTCTTCGAAAATTAAACTTAAATCAACAATTTTTGAAGTATAGTCGATATCAATAATTTTAGTTCAAATTTATACTTAAATTTTCTAAAAAGAAATTTTCTCTATATCATGGTAATATAAAGTGTAAAAAATGATGAAAAAATGAGGTAATAATAATAATAAAAACTGTGGGCTGATAAAAGTTTGATGCATCTTGCCGGCTCACAACCGATGTTGCAGCCTTCTAAAAAAGGCCCATAGTGAGAATAATAATCCGAGACTGATAAAAGTTTACTGCGTCTTGCCGGCTCACAACCGATGTTGCAGCCTTCTAAAAGGTCGAGGATTTCCTTTGTGTAAAGTATAATTATGATAAGTGTAATAAATGTGATTTAATAAATATAGGGAAAATATCTTTTTCTTAAATTTAAATATGCTTTTGAACTAAGACTATTTCGTTTTAAGTTGTGAGTCCCGATACTAGTCTTTGTGAGGTGTCAAAAGCCTGGTCACTTAGCCGCAAGGTTGGGATGTGCCGAGACGAAAGTCTTACATGGATCAATCGCGCCTTCAATATACTCATTACTTTTTGGGCTGAAACAGTGAAGCAATAGAAATTTTGCAAAACGTTTGATTTATGGTTGAAATTCGAAATAAGCACATTCACCTAAGATATAATAATTGTCGGGAGCAAAAAGTTTCACAAGGTACAAGTATGAGTAGTGTTAGCATCTTAACTTATATTTAACGGTGATTTCGTTTTTAAGCTTAGTTTGGAAAAAGTGAAAAGTCGGGGACGATGAATTTATCTTTTTGAGCATTTTAGGATTAAAGTGTTTCTTGTTCTGTGACCCTAAAAGTTATAAAAATAACGAAAGTCATACATGTTAGTTAGTTGCTTAAAAGAAAAGTATATAAAAAATGAGAAAAAGAAAAAAAAGCAAAAATATGTGTGGTAATAAGTGTAGATTTATAAAATTGGTCAAAACGGGGCTTTTTCAAAACTATTGATTCTTTAATTCCCCTTGATGAACACTTGGCTACTTTTTGAGGTAATTAGTCGAGGGGGATTGAGATTCTTGTTTTTTCTAAAGTGTTTACTTATAGCATTGCGTGAGGACACGGCAATATCTTAGTATGGGGGATTTTGGTATGTGTTTAAATACACATACTTTTTACCTAATAAAACGACCCCAAATGACCAAAAACGGACATAAAATGCCAAATATATGCTTGTTTGTGTTATTTACTGTGCACGTAACGGATATTCACTATATGAGATAACGGAAGCCAAATTTGAGCAGAAAGCTGATTCGTGCATGATAAAAGTCATAGTCCAATGTCGTGCCAAAAAGTCAAAGGTTAAAATGTCAAAAGTCAAAGACGAAGCGATTCTAAAAAATCTTAAATGGTCAAACCCGTATCCATCATTAATGGCCGGGTCAGCCCATTAACCTTCATTTATCATGAAACCTAAAATGTTTAAAGTCAAAAAACCTTTATAACTTTACCCGGCCTAAACCATAATGTCATTTACATTTGCACCCATTAGTCCATATCAAGTTTGCATCGGTAGTCCTTGAGGACTTACACTGCTAGTCCTTGAGGACTAAAACTTGCTAGTCATATCACTATCTGTAACCCTTGTATCATTTACCCCGTTTGGTCCTTTGTTACACGATTTGTCCCTTAGGACTAACAAAGTAGCCCCTCATACTTAACCTTTTCACCTATAGTCTTGTTCCAGTAACCCCGTCACAAAATTAAACAATCAGGACCCAATAACCCTTTCCCGCCGATTTTCTCTATTCATTGTCCTCGCATCTGTCACCCTGCACCTCTCGGACAATAACATCACAATTCCATCAAAACCCCACCCTCTGTTATTACACCAAATATGCCATGTTCGGCAATCCTATAATCACCCTCATTGGTCAAGGGTTGAAGACAAAAAAATTGAAGGGTTGAGATCACTTGACTTGGAGAACACACAAATTGGATGGCTATGATGATGGTTTCATTAGTCTCACACAACAAACACAACAAGCACAAATTAAAGTCCCCTACAGTTTTAGTTTTTCTTAAAATAGTTGTAGGTTTCTCTTTGTAAAATTTATCTTGTGTAGAAGTTAGCTTAGGAGTAGTGTAAAAAATTCAGCTTATTTACTTTCTTGTTTTTAATTTTCAAAGCATTGTAACTTTTAAAGTTTTTAATGAAATTCAAGTGTTTTTAATTCTACAATTCTATTTTATGCTTAATACCTTTAATTCTTAATGTATGTTTTTCAAAGTCATCTAAATAAGTTAAGTTTTATATAAGCTCTTTTAATCATGTTGATTAAGACACTTGTCACTGTCTTAGAAAAATCACTCAAAATACCAAAGCTTGATTTTATGGATGATAAGCCAAAAAAGGATGGGCTTATGGACTTACCAGCTTGTGTAATACAAGCTGGCGCTTTGGTAGAGATAAGCTTATTTTTTGGCCTTATTATTATTGTTTATGGCTTTGTATGCTTACTTGTTGTTTAGATATCATTTACTCATGTTTTTCATTAAAACTGCCTCATTTAGCTTAAAACTGCTCATATCTTGTTTGCTTATTTTTATTACTTATCTTTGTGTTCTAAGTGCTTATTTGTCCTTAATTTACTTTGTGCTTAATCTGTTTTGAGTTTTATTAAGTCTTCTAAGTCTGTTTGTAGCTAAAAATGTTTTTCATAAAGTTAAAGGGGTGTTTGGTTTAACAGCCAAAATGGGTCAAAAATGGTTCAAAAAACTGCTTGGGTCATTAGGCTAACTTCAACAAGCTTAGTTTAGTTGTTTTCAATCAGATCTAAAAGTTTTTAAGGTATAAAAACAAGTTTTGAGGTGTCTTGTATATGTCCTTAGAATCTGTGGTTTCAAAGTTGATTAAACTGTTGGATTTGAGTATTTGTTCTAAAGGATGTTTTAAGGTGTGGTTTAGGTTCATTTTGGTGGTTAAAATGCAGTAGGGACAGAGTGTTTGCTAGATTTTTTTTGTCACTTATGTTTGGTCAAAAATTGTCAGGTGGGGTTTTGTTAGTGTTTAGGTTTAAGTTTTTTGGAAAAGTCACCCTTTTTAATCTTAAAATTTGATAAGCTAAAGTAGGTTTTAGCTCTTGTAATTTCTTGCATAATTAGTTTGGGGTATAGATTTTATCTATTTAAGCTTATTTTGCATTTTAGTCAGCTTATACTAACTTATTTTTAGGGCTGCAAAAGCCAAATTATCTTTTAAATTGAAAACCAAAATGAGTAAATTTGTATAATCAGTTTTTTCATTAAGCTTTTTCATGGCTTATCTTAATTTCAAACTCCTTTTTAATTGCTGATTATTGTAGCTTATAGGACAAGCTTGACTTGCATATAAGTCATTAAGCCATAAGGATCCATTTACTAGCTTAAAAATAAGCTAGAAAATGTCCCTATGGCTGTTTGGCTAACAGTTTTAGCCAAAAAACTTATATGCTTTTTAAAGCTTTCCAGCTTATTTTCTTGGCTTAATTTTGTTTACAATTGCTTATTAGATATAGCTTATTATCTGTGATTGCTTATTTGCCTTTTCCAAGTGCTATTTAAGTCCAAAAATAGCCCTTAGTTTAGCCATTTGGTAACTTAGTTTAAAAAGTGCAAACTGTCAGCTTGTTTTTGCTTATTCCCAGCTTATTTCTAAGATTTGCAAAAAGTGTTTTTTTAAAGTCTGTTATTTTAACTTATTTTACAAGTTTTTAAAAAGAAAATAAAGAAAAAAAATGTTTTCAAAAAAGGAGAGGCCACAGGGGTCGAACCTGTGACCTCCCCTTTACACACAAAGCCTCAACACCACACACCATCACCAACTGCCCTGGGGTCTTTTTCATTTAAATCTTTGCACTATTTTTTATTTACCCCCTTTTTCCCTTTTTAGCTTTTCAGCCCTTTATAGCTTATTTCCTGCTTATTTTAATAAGCAGTTTGAACCATTTTATTTTTCTTAGGTTTAGCATAGTTCAAAGTACTTTCTCTGAATAGTATTTTTAATTAATTTTTTAGATTAAATCAATTTTAAAGATTAAATCAATTTTAAATTCATAATAAATAAAATAAAAGTCAAAATAATATAATTCTTTTTTAGAAAATTTTATTTTATCATTTAAGACTGTTAAAAATTAAATTTGCATTTGTAGGGTTAAAATTTGGTAATTTAGGTTTTTAAAGCTCGGGTTTTGATCCCGTTATCGTTTTAAATTCGTTTTTGAAAACGTTTTTAGTATAGCTTGCCTTTTACAGGTTTTTCAGATAGAATTAGAAAACCCAAATCAAATCTTTGATTATTCAAGCATAAATTATCAAACGTAACCTCGATTTTTAAATTCGCACCTCGTCGGGACACGACCCAGAAAGGGTTTTAGGGATTTTACTTTGGTTAAAATTAATTTCCTTTTAAAAGCCTTACGAAATTCTTATTATTGATATTTTTGAGATAATTCTTATTATTATATATTTATATTTATTATATATTTTTTTATATATACTAAAGGAATTATTTTAAGTGGTCACTGGTTGATAATGAAGATGAACCAAGGGATGAGACTGCTTCTAGACGTGACTGGTTCAAGAAACCTACACCACCTCAAGAACCCACTGACCCGGACTAGAATGTTGGCAAGACGACTAAGGAAGGTCCAACTCAAACGTCGTTGATGAATCTAGCAGCTTCTAATCCTACGGATAAATCGTTGAAGGACTTTGATGAATTGATGAGCACTCCAATAGACTTCTCTTCGTTTGTCTTGAATAGCCTGAAAATTCAGAATTTAAATAAGGAAATCCTTGCTCAGGAACCAGCATTCTCCAACTACTCAAAGGCAACGATCCATTATGCTGATTCGAAAATATAGTTTGAAAAATGTTACAAGGCTCTCTCAGAAAAGCTTGATTGGGAAAATCCTAAAGGCGGTGACTATCCATTTGATCTTTCCAAACCCCTTCATTTGATCACATGTGGAAAACGTCAAAGAGTAACATTCGAATTCTTCATCAACAATGATCTCAAGTATCTTCAAGGAGGAATCTCGACTATGACATATACGACGTCTACTACAAAGACAAAGGTCGCGGAACTTATGATCTATCAAGGCATGAAGAGACATGTTCCAAAAACATTTTGGAGTCTGTTATGGTTTGCTTATGATAAGTATGCATTATGAGGTATTTCACATTAGATGAGAAAGAATGTAAGTCTTCTATGTTATGCACGAGGCATAACAATTCAAAGAGGAGAGTGGTATTCGACAAAGCGTATTCTGGCAGTCACTCATGTCTCGGTAATGAGGAAACGTGGATATGGGTACTTGGAAGAGATTGCGGTGAGAAGAGCTAATAACGTACTATATAGATTCAAGGAAGGTGACTTTTCCCGACTTCGGATAAATGATATCGAGGATATGTTAATTCTCGTGGTTCAGAATCGGCTCACAAATCTTTCAGGGGATGACTGTTTTTGTTGACTTCGCATGCACTAAGAATGTTCACAGAAAGTCTGGTTATTCAAGAGGCGTAGTCGAAGTCTTCAACTGGAGTTGAAGTTATCAAAAACAGATTCAACGTCACCAAGCATGACATACAAGACTGATATCAGAAAAAGGCCACCAGTACACTCATCAAAGACCTCAAGGATTCATTTATGTTGACGAAATCAGGAGGACATGTTGTTGGGGCTCCGACGAACTGTACACGTTTAGTGATGAACAGTTTTAACAGGCTTCTTTTCTTTCTTACGCTCGAGAACATACCAAGAATATCGACATGACGTAATTGCCAAAGAGAAGGTGGAGTAACTTGGAAAAGAAAAGAGCTCATTTCATGATCAAAGACATCAACAAGCTGCTAAAGGAAAGAAGGATGATGAGGGGTTTGGAGAAATTCGTTGGTGGTAGACTCTACGGATCTGACCTCAGACTGCTCATATTGTGCTCTTATTTCAAAGGTCATTTCGTATATTATAAACTTGTGAATTTGTATATATATGTAGTGTAGACTTATGGTGAAAATAAGGTATGCTCGAGTATAAAATTTTCAAGAACTTCTTAGTAAATTCAAAAAAATTCAAATTATTGTACTCAGCACAGTCTTATATACCCTCAAAACTTGAGGGGGAGCATTAAAATGTTCCTGATAGTGATTATGTATAATTGTGTCCCTGAACGTTCAATCAATTGATATCCAAAATATCAAGGGATTAACATTTTGGGTAAGGGGAGAAAATGTGATTGAACTAAATCTAAATTGTATTGTCATGTGATCATATAAAATGGACTCAATGCACTCCACACTTAACATGTTCTACATTTACGATGCACATGTTAAGGGGGAGCTTTTAGTGATGATGAAAAACTCTCAAAGTGTAAATCTTTTGATATTTATATCAAACACTTTGATTGAATTTTCAAGGATTTTGGTTATGATTGTGATGGAATACCCTAAAGACCGACCATGCACTTAAATTTATGGAGTTATAAGGTGGTTAGGCCATAGGTAATTCAAAATCCCATGATCCACCAGAAACAGGAAGGATCTACCCAGGTGATATCCATCGTTAGTGTAGAAGTTCTAAGGTATGATACAATAGGAGAAAAGTGGAGAATCAAGAATAATGCGGACTGAGATGGAAGTTATCACTGGAACAAAACCAACAAGGTGTTAACTATAAAGTCTCGGTACGCATTTTGAAGGTTGAAGATATGAAAAGAAATGTAAGGATAAAGGGTGAAAATAAGAAGCCCTCCATACACTTAGGCGAAATTGGGTCGAATTACATAATCTGTCCGAATCCTAGATGTAGTCTGACATTGAAAGATAGTCATGGAATCCCATTGATGCTTTGCGCAACCTCTTAGCATCAAGGTCTCTCAGCAGACTTTGTTTCATTTTCACGGAGATTAACGCATTTCTGTCGACTTCACACTCGTGATTGGTTGATATTAAAAAAAGGTGGCAGTCTGCCTGCTCCAGCTCCGATACTAAATAGCAAAGTGCACTATTGAGTAGAGCAAAAGAGATCATTCATATATCTCATTCGGACCCTTGCCAAATCATGCTTGCTACGTCACATAATGTCATGAATAACAAGTTAACTATTAAGAGTCCTACGCATTCTATCCTTGTGATTTTGCCAGAACATCGAGTGATTTTAATCACTAATGAAGATGGAAATCCTGCTTGAGCCAACATCAAACAAGCTCATGGTAGGTGACTTGTGCGATTCTATATGAATCAAACTTGTGACAACTGGAAAGAAACGATGGTGCGATTCTATAAGAATCAAACTTGTTCCAGGTTATGAATTGACGATTGCTGATAAATTTTTGAAATGATTAACACTCTCAATGTGTCACAAAAACACTTTAGCAAGTGACACGTCGATTGATTTTCAAATCAATTTTTTATTTCAATCGGTGAGATAGTAACTCACTGGTTCACTCATATCGTGTTGTCTGCTTTGAGACGTTCCGATAATGAGAACATGCCGAGTACGATGAATCTAATACATATGTGTTAGAAAGAGTCAATACTACAGCTGGAAATCCTGTCAAGAAGATTCTTCTTAAATTGAATCTATCTGATCACAGGTCAATCCTCATAGATTCGAAGGTTACTCCAACCAAACACGGGCGTATGATAAAACCATATTCGTCCCCCTGCTTTATTGCTAACTGTTTTATTTCAGGAATATTTAAAGATGGTGATGGAGGTACCTGATTCCAGCTGACTCACAAGATTCATAGCCACATGCTCATACCCAACCGACAAATATAAAGACATCATGAAAGCTCAAGTGCATGTTTCAAGACTTTCGCTACTCTGATACCATACGTCCTTCTTGAAGCGACAAAGTGTTAAAGTTAAAGAAATTCAAGAAAGATGCATTATTAAAGCTTTTCAAGATTATCAAATCAAGAAAGGTATGAGCATGTCGGTCCAAAAGTTACAAGATCACGAGATGGCAAAGTTTACAAGATGGCGAAACGAGATTATGCTTGGTTGATGATTTCAAGAAGCTCAAAGATCACATTCATGTCAAGTCAAAAGAACTAGCTCAAATCCAAAGTCAATGATCACTACATCAAATCACAAGTTAATGATTAAAGTTAAAGACTATGAGCTCAAGACCGAAGTGAAAGCATAGTATGCTAAGTTTAAATTTTTGTAAATTGGAGTGACTTTATATAAGCCAAAACTGTTAGAAATACGAAAAAGCATCGGTCACTACCAATATAGTTAGTCGTAGCTCGTAGTAAGTTGTAAGGTTAAGTTAGAAAGCTAACCGAGACAAAGGCCCATGGATAAGCCCACTAAAGTCCCATGGCCGGCCATAGCAAGACATATATAAACCCTCTCCACACATGGAGAGGGTGTTGGTTGTTCATTTCTCACATTACAGTAATCTAGTATTTATTTTTTACTCTCTCTCTCTAAGTGTTCATCCAACCATCCCTTTCCCTCTCTAAAACCCTAAGTGAATCCTATCATACATGTGTTAAGATATTCTACAATTGGTATCAAGAGCCATAGGGTGTTTTTGAAGGTTTTGTATGCGTTTGTTACTCATCTTTGTTCGTGTATCTTGGTTTGAATCCATCAAAAGGTTTTCACCTTTTAAGGGTTTAAAAGCCATAAAGTTCTTAACTTTCTTTCTTAGTTATCTTAGTATAGACTAGAAGTACAAGAAAATCTTTCAAAAACCATAAAAAATATCATTTTTTGAGTCTTTTTGGTTAAAAAGAGGGTTTTGTACCAATAATTTTGATTTTAAAATTTTCATGTAAAAAAGGTTAAAGTTTATGTTTTTAAGGTTCTAATAGTCTTAGATAGGTAAGAAGTACAAGAAAAATCGGGTAAAAACGTCAGAAAGTGAGTCTTTTTATGATTTTTGATTTTTGAGTTTCGAACACTGTTGGGCGAATTATACACATAGGCAAATTATACGTGTCATTTGTTCAGGCGATTTATACGTTTCCTTTAGGCGAATTATACGTATCTTTTGGTCAGGCGATTTATACGAAGGTCTTCAGGCGAGTTATACGTTTTTTTTGTGAAGGCGATTTATACATTCGTTTTGTTCAATGGCGATTTATACGTAATTTGTTGTGAAGAGTCGGAATTATACGTTTTCGTGACAAAGGCGATTTATACTTTTTGTGAAGGCGATTTATACGTATTATTTCCAAGGGCGAATTATACGTGTATATTTGCAAGGGCAATTTATATGCTTTTTTAAGGAGAACTATATACGTTTATTAGGAGAATTATACGGTTGTTCTTTGATTTGTAAAATCCCGTGAAAACTTGATTTCCTGGTTTTATCAAGAATTGTAAAATCCTGTGTATTCCAAAAGACTCAACTTCATTAATCAATACTCACTTTAACATAATAACCTCCAATCACTATACGATCACTTTAATCTCATCGCATTAAAATGGATTTAATTATTTCACTTGGACAAAAGAATACTCTTGCTGAGTACATGATTCTCTCCGGTGCTGACAATCGTCCACCTATGTTGGACAAAGACCTGTATGATTCTTGGAAAAGTATAATGGAATTATACATGCAAAATAGAGAGCACGGAAGAATGATACTGGAATCAGTTGAACATGGTCCTCTCATTTGGCCTACGGTTGAAGAGAACGGTGTGATAAGAATAAAGAAATATGTTGAATTATCTGCTGCTGAGAAAATTCAAGCTGATTGTTATATAAAAGCTACCAATATTATTCTTCAAGGCCTTCTTGCTGATATCTATTCACTTGTGAAACATCATAGAATTTTCTAAAGATTTATGGGAGAGAGTTCAATTACTGATGCAAGGTACCTCTTTGACAAAGTAGGAAAGAGAGTGTAAGCTGTATGATGCATTTGATAAGTTTACTCACATCAAGGGGGAATCACTTCATACGTATTACTCGAGATTTACTCAGCTGATTAACTATATGAACATCTACAAAATGAAAATGGAGCAATTTCAAGTTAATACTAAGTTCTTAAACAGTCTTCCAACTGAATGGAGTATGTTTGTGACTGATGTCAAGCTTGTTAAAGATTTGCATACCACCAACTTTGATCATCTTCATGCATATCTTGAACAACACGAACTCCATGCAAATGAAGTCTGTATTATGCATGAACGCAATCAAGATCCACTTGCATTTGTTGCAAATCAGCAGATGACATCACCTCACTTCAACACTTATTAGTCTTCTTACAACAATCCTCAACTTCAACAACAGTTTTTACCATCACATAGGATAAACTGACAATTCAACCCAATCAACATTACTCATCTCATTATCCATCACAAACTCAATTCAATCATTCATCCATTCCACCATCACATACATTTCAGTCTCAAATGAATCATCAAACCTCAACTGTTCCACAAGTAATTCCACAAGTTGCTTATCAATCACCTCAAGCTCCTACACAACTTATGACTGAGTCACCATTTGTAGACTCAGGTTTTGCTGTTCCTGTGTTTTCTCCTGGAGATGATCCAATTGCTTGTCTCAATAAAGCAATGGCTTTTCTAACCGCTGTAGCTTCTTCAAGGTTCCCTTCTACCAATAATCAACTCAGAACTTCCTCTAATCCAAGAAACCAAGCCACTATTCAAGACGGCAGGGTTACAGTGCAACAAGTTTAGGGGAGGCAAGGGCAAAATTATTCTGGTACTACGTATAAGGGCAATGCTACTAGTTCAAGGGGAAATACTACAAGTGGACAGGCAAGAGTTGTTAAATGCTACAACTACCAAGGTGAAGGACATATGGCTAGGAAATGCACTCAGCCTAAGCAACCAAGGAATGCAGCATTGTATAAGGAGAAAGCTATGTTAGCAAAAGCTCAAGAAGCTGGACAAATATTGGATGAGGAGCAACTCGCATTTCTTGCAGATCCAGGAATTCCAGCAGGTCAAGCTCAGATAATCATTCCTCATAATGCTTCATTCCCAGACTGAGGAATCCGATACTCTGATTCTGACTGTGATTTCCTCAATCGACTAGCATAAGCGGTTCTTATGGCAACATTTCAATTATGGTTCTGACTTATCTCAAAGGTACCTAATATCTTAAACCTATAGAATGATAATGGAAATCAAATGGGCCATGCATTGCAGGATTTAGAACATCCCAGTTATGGATTTTTACAGATAAGGATATGTCTAGTAATAGCCATAGCATTCCCATATTCTTAATATTTGCAAGAAAACAACAGCAACTGTACAGAAAATAATTTGTAGGCACAACAAGATTCAATGATTTTATCTCTGATTGAACAAATGTTCGAACAAATGATTAATCATGTAAATAATTAGGAAACGGCTAATAAGGAACAGAATAATGAAATAATAACTGCTGAGCTTAAGAGATATAAGGAAAAGGTCAAAACTTTTGAACAACGTCTTAATATTGATTTAAGCAGTCGTGAAAAATGATTGATTCTCAAATGGATGATATGATTAAAGAGAAACTTGCACTCAAAGAACAAGTTGACTCACTTGAGCAAAATCTTTCTAAACAAATCAAAGAAAAGGAATATGTATTGCAAACTTTTGCAGTTTTTAAAAATGAATCCAAAGAAAAAGAGAATAAATATATGGAAAATGAAATTGATTTGGAAAAGAATGATTAAGCACCTTTTGATAAATTATTTAGTAAAGTGGTGTCAATCTGCTCAAACATGCACATTGTTAATCTAAGCCCACAAGCGTTTTATGATAATACACACAAACAAGCTCTAGGTTATCAAAATCCGTTTTATCTTAAGAAAGCTCAGCGGATAAAACCAACCTTGTATGATGGTATTGTTATGTCTAATACACATGTTGCGATGCATGTGATTGATGATGAAGAAACATTGATTTTGGAAGAAGAAAGTCGATCAAAAATGTCTGAAAAAGCAAAGGATCCTGAAGTTATTGCAAAGAAAATTTATCATAAACCTATCAATTATGAAAACTTAAATAGACTAACTGAAGATTTTGGAAAACATTTTACTCCACAACAAGAATTATTGGCTGAACAAGCCTTTTGGTTTCATATACTCAATCCAACCATTGAACCTTCTTACACACCACCTGCATAGTGGATGTTCCCAGTAAACTACCTAAGGTGAGTTTGGTGAATGCAAGCCTTAAAAAGTTTAAATTCCACCTCACCCAGTTTGACACAATTATGAAGAAGAGGACAACACCTAATGCTCTTGAAGAAGGTGAATGGGGGTTTGAGCATACAAAAACTGTTTTTAACAATGAAATTATTCCATTTCTAAAATCTTTAAAAGACATCTTCAATGTGTTTGATAAAGATCTTCTAAATGAAATAACGGAAGTACAAACAGTTTTTGACCAAATGAAAGTGGTTGTTCAACAGTCTTCAGTTGATAAACAATGTTTGGAAATTGCTAAGAAATAAATTCTTTTGGAAAATGATCGACTCTTACAAAAAATCATGTCTCAAGATGTACTGTTAACTGTGATGAATTCTATGTCTTTGAATAATGATTCTGTGAATATGGAAATGCAAAAGTGTGAATCGTGTGAAAAGTGTTTGAATCTTGATGCTGAGCTTTCCAAATCAAAACAAGCATATAATGATTTTTTGAAAAATTACTCACAACTTGAAAAACATTGTATTTCTCTCGAAGCATCAATGCAATTACAACAAGAAGTTTTTCAAAACGATGAATCTTGCGTTAATCAAAATGCTGTTGAAATTCAAGAATATTTTGAAATCAATGATTTGAAAGCTCGGCTACAAGATAAAGACAAGACCATTTGTAAGTTGAAGGATACTATTAAATCTTTAAGAGAGAATACCATGGAAAAGAACGTTAATCATATTATTATATATATATAATAAATGTATGTAAATTATACATATATATGAATGATGATATATATATATATATATATATATATAGTAAATATAGAGTAAATCAGGTAAATCAACTCACTTTTTTAACCAGAGCAAATAGACCAAATTCACAAATAAAATATAATTCCAGAAGTATTGATTTCGAAAGTGACCCCTTCTAGTCGTTTCCCAGGTCGTTTATGTTCCAACAAGGCGTGAATTGAACTTTTTGTTGACGTTTGTAATCGGGATTTTGAATAGATTAAGATTTTTGATTTAGATTCTAATTTCTACAAATATAAAGCAAATATCCAACAAAGACAAGCAACAATTAAGGCAAACACGAATTAAGCACGAAAAATGTTAACGGGATTCTAAAAACGCAACCTAAAAACCTAAAACATCAAATTTTAACCGTAGAAATGCAAATTTAATTTTTAACAGACCTAGATGATTAATAAAAATTTTAGAAAAAAGAATTATATTTTTTTGACTTTTATTTAATTATTATGAATTAAAAACACTTTTAATCAAAAAATATTATTAAAAATACTAAACTAATGTTGAAAAATCTGAAAAATTCAAGAAAAGTACTTTGAACTATGAGGAATCTAAGAAAAATACTAACTGGAAAAATGGCTGAACGAATAAGTTGTAAATAAGCAAATATAAGCTGAATAAGTAAAACACTAAACAATCCTTATATAATAAATGTTGCAAATATAAATCGAAAAAGTCCCAAGGGCAGATGGTAGTGGAGAGTGGTGCTAAGACGTGTGAGTGTTGAGGGTGAGGTCGCAGGTTCAAGTCCTCGATCTTACCTTTTTGCTAAAAAATTTTTTTGATATTTTCTTTTAAAAAGCTAAACTATAAGCACAAATAAGCAACTTTAACAAAGGAACTTTTTTCAGAAACATAAAATAAGCCAGAAATAAGCTACTTTAAGTGACAGATTACTAAAAAAAACTTTAAGCTTTATACTTAACTAATTTTTGCTAAAAGCTTTTATAAGCTATACCTAAAATTGAAATAAGCTAATAAAACCATTAATCAGACTCAATAAGCAAGTCTAAACCTAAAATAAGCACTTACTAAAAGCCAAAGATCTAATAAGCACTTAAACAGTTTTTTTTGAGAAAACGCAAAGAAAATGACCTAAAGGCAGGTTATAAGCTCAAAAATAAGCCACTAAACTAATAAGCTAGACTTTGAAAACTCAAAACAGATTTAACTAGTACTATAAGCTACTTAGAAAAACAAGAGTTAAGCATTTTGAGACATTTATAAGCTATGAAACAGCTATCTGAATAAGCTGATTCATACAAATTTCATGTTTTTTTTGGTTTTAAACTTTTGAAAAAAGACTAAATTGCAGCCCTATAATAAGCTAGGCAAATGATGACTAAATATCAAAATAAGCTTAAATAGATTAGCCTTAATACCCTAAGAGCTTATGCTAAGAAAAATAGAACCTAAAACAACCTTTAGCTTGCTTAAAATTAAGATCTAAAACAGGCTTAACTACATACTAAGAAAATAGGACAGATTTTGTCCAAACCACAAGTGACAATTGCAGGCCTATTGTAACTTGTTTCTAAGACGTATTGAGACTAAAACACACATAAGAACAACACCAAGACAACAGCTTATAAGAATCAAGCATACAAGCTGATATAGAAAACTAAAACACCACAGATTCAAGATATGATTGCTAAAAACCTTAAAAATGAATTTTAAACTTTGAAAACTTTTGAAAACAGGTTAAAACACCTTGAAAGAACTTAAACAAGGTTGGCTTTGGGTCAAAATGGACTCAAACAGCACTAACATGGGTTAGTGCTGTTTGTGCCAAACACCCCTTTAAGTTTTGGATTTTCATTTTTAAACTACAAAAGATTGGTTTAAGCTGAAATTTGTAAAAGTAGATATAGCATTAAGTAAATAAAGGACAAATAAGCACAAACTAATAGGAAATAAGCACAAATAAGAAAACTAATAAGCAAACAGTAATTATGCTAAAATGAGAAATTAAAACTAGTACCTTGATTCCAGCCAAACAGGGATCTAATTATGCTCTTAAGAGCTTATATACAAGATCTAGCTTGTTAAAAACAAGCTGGTGAGCTCCATAAACCCTTCCACTATTGGCTTATCTTTCAAATGGCTTATTTTGACTTTTTAGGTAATTTGAGTGAAAGTTTAATTCAGTTAAGCTTTATTCAAGCTTAACTAAATAAGAAGCAGCTTATGGAGCAAATTAAAGCTTATTTGAGCTTTTTATAGTAAAGACAGACTTTTAAGTAAATTGCATAAAAAGTAGAATTAAACAATGAATGATGAAAACTGGATTTTATTAATGCTAAAAGGATTACAAGGCTTCAAAAGGGAAATTGCATGAAGTAAAATGACAATAAGCTGAAAATAAGCTATAAGCTACTAAAACTAACTCCCCTACTACTAGTATCATCTTCTCTATTTATAGCCGTGAGGAGAAGGGTCTAGGCTTCAAAAGGGCATGTCTATCTCTCTAAATCATTCTTCAATCAGTCCTCAATCATGATCTTGGTCCTTAACTTCCTCCAATCTTTCCATAATAGCTTATGGAAAGCTATAATTGTCGTCAATCAAAATTAAACTCGTACATTTGACTTCCCTTAATTTCTAGACGCGTAATCTTGCCTAATGAGAGGGCTTCAGGGTGGATTTGGCTTGGTTTGGGCCTTCCCGCCTTTTTCGGTTGTATTCAAAATGGGGGTTAAAGGGATAACGGGGTTAAGTGTTTGTTTGGTTAAAGGACTGACAATGTTAGTCCCTAAGGACTAACGGTGTAATACACTTAACAGCAATATAGTGGGCTTGTTAAGTGTATTTGGTTTTTGGCCGTTTGGGCCTTTTTTGTATATTTTGGGTTTTTGGGTTTTTGTGATATAAAAAGGCTTAGTTTTAAAGGCTTAACGGGCTGACTTTCGCCCATTAACTTGGGTTGGGTTGGCCCACTAAGATGCATACGCCTTTGGCTTTGGTTTTTCACACTCTTTCCAATCCCGTGCTTGGTTTTGTCCAGTTTTTGCCTTGTTTTTGTCTTTTTGTGAATATCCGTTACCTGCACAGTGAACAACACAAACAAGCATATATTTGGCATTTTATGTCCGTTTTTGGTTATTTAAGCTCGTTTTATTTAGAAAAAGGTATGTGTATTTACGCACATACCAAATCCCCTCATACTAAACTATTGTTGTGTCCTCACGCAATGAAATAAATCTATATTTAGA
>BQNB010139427.1:2642-17559 GCA_026074375.1 Tanacetum coccineum
AGTGTTCCATATCAGCAATTGTCCAGAGAAATATCAAGTTAAGTATGCTACTTGCACCTTGTTGAACAGTGCTCTAACTTGGTGGAACTCACATAAGATGACTGTTGGAACTGAGGCTGCATTTGCCTTGTCATGGAGAGAGCTTATGAAGCTGATGACAGAAGTGTATTGCCCAAGAAATGAAATTTAAAGGACGGAGTCGGAGATGTGGAATTTGACCGTGAAGAACAATGATTTGGCTGCTTATACGTATAGATTCCAATAGTTGACTATGATGTGCACCAAGATAGTCCCCAAGGAGGAGGATCGGGTTGAGAAATTCATTGGAGGTCTCCCCGATAACATCCAAGGGAATGTAATTGCTGCTGAACCTACAAGACTCCAAGATGCTATTCGTATTGCCAATAATTTAATGGATCAAAAGTTGAAGGGGTATGTAGTGAAAAATGCTGAAAACAAAAGAAGGTTGGAGGTCAACCAGAGAGACAACCGTGGGCAGCAACCACCATTCAAAAGACAAAATGTTAGAGGTTGGAATGTGGTCAAAGCCTATACGGATGGTGGTAATGAGGGAAGAGTTTATACTTAACCTCACCCTCTTTGCAACAAGTGCAAGCTACACCATGTTGGGCCATGTACCGTAAAGTGTAGAAATTGTGGAAAGATTGTTCATTTGACCAGGGATTGTAAGCCCACAGTTCCCGTGGCAGCTAATCAGATGGCCCAGGTGGTGAATCAAAGGACTGTCACATGTTTTGAATGTAGGAGGCAAGGACATTTTAGGAAGGATTGCCCCAAACTGAGGAATCAGAACCAAGGAAACAAGCCTATTATCCCCGATGCTAGAGGAAAAGCATATGCTATTAGTGGAGGAGATGCAAACCCAGGATCCAACGTTGTCACAGGTATGTTTCTTCTCAGCAACCATTATAATTATGTATTATTTGATTCAGGCGCCGATAGGAGTTTCGTGTCGACTACTTTTAGTACCTTGCTTGATGTAATCCCTGATACTTTAGACGTCAGTTATGCTGTCAAATTAACCAACAAAAGGATTGCCGAAATAAATACTGTGCTTAGAGGCTGTACCATAGAATTATTAGGTCATCCATTCAACATTGATTTAATGCCCGTAGAACTCAGTAGTTTTGACGTCATCATCGGTATGGATTGGCTGGCAAATAATCATGCGGTGATTGTCTGTGACGAGAAGATTGTACGTATTCCTTTTAGAGATGAAATTTTGATCATTCAAGGAGATGGGAGTGATAAGGGGAAGAAATCGACGTTGAGTATCATATCATGCACAAAGACTCAGAAGTATATGGAGAAAGGTTGTCAAGTATTTCTGGCGCAAGTTACAAAGAAGGAAACAGAAGTTAAGCTGAAGGAGAAGCGGCAGGAGGACGTGCCAATTGTACGAAAATTTCTGGAAGTCTTTCTAGAAGACTTGCCTGGATTGCCACCTGCGTGACAAGTTGAATTTCAGATTGACTTAGTCCCTGGTGCTGCACCTGTGGCACGAGCCCCTTATAGACTTGCTCCGTCGGAAATGCAAGAATTGTCTACGCAACTACAAGAACTTTCTGACAAAGGATTAATAAGGCCAAGTTCTTCACCATGGGGAGCTCCGGTCTTGTTTGTCAAAAATAAAGATGGATCTTTTCAGATGTGTATCGATTACCGTGAACTAAACAAGCTTACTGTTAAGAATCGATACCCACTCCTGAGAATCGACGATTTGTTTGATCAGCTGCAAGGGTCAAGAGTCTACTCGAAAATCGACTTGAGGTCTGGTTATCACCAACTCAGAGTTTGTGATGAGGATATTCCAAAGACGGCGTTTAGGACCCGCTATGGTCATTACGAGCTTCAAGTAATGCCTTTTGGATTGACAAATGCATCGGCGGTATTCATGGATTTAATGAATCGGGTGTGCAAGCCATTCTTGGATAAATTTGTTATCGTGTTCATAGATGATATTTTGTTCTACTCAAGGAACAAAGTGGAGCATGAAGGACATCTTAAGTAAATTATGGAGCCACTGAAAAAGGAAGAATTGTACGCCAAGTTTTCGAAGTGCGATTTTTGGCTTTCCAAGGTACAATTTCTCGGTCATGTTATAACACCCCATATTTTAGGTCATTGTACGACGTTATTTAATTCACTATTTATTTTTAGTGTTGTACGCGTTTGCTTTTAATTTCAAGTATTAAGTTAAATCGTGTAAGCTAAAAATTATCATTCAATGTAAACGGGCATCAAACAATTAAATGGTTACATCAAGCAAGTGTTAGATAATTATTTAGAGGATAATTATTAACTTTGCACACTTTATTTTATCGGTTACGTAAAGCGTTTACGTTTCGCGATAAATTGTATTTAGGTATTCCCGGAACCACCAAAATTAATCTACACTTCAACAAATACCTATGTTTATAACCAATGCTCAAAGTTTTATAAAACTTTACCTACATTTATCACTTTAGCCGAATTTACCATGAAAGAAATAAACCAAGACATGAACTTTACAAAGTTATACATTATGTTTAAAGTTACCAACTTAGAAATGCAAGTAATACTTCCATTTTTTCATTTAAGATATTGCTAGTCTTTCTTTCTTATTTTCATGGGATGATTCACACTTACGGGAACCAAAGGACCTAACATTAATCACCAAGGACCATGTACAATTAGAGTTAGTAAGAAACTAGCTCAAGACTAGTAGTTTTGACCACTAGTCATCCTTATTTCCCTCCCCTTGGTTCCCAACGCCCCACCCTAGCCCTTTTGGTCTTTGAATATCATATTTGACTAGCCTAGTTACTATAAGAAGGAGTGCATACAAGATATAATAACACACAAATCATTCACTCTTATTTCCTTACCAAAAATCAAACATATACTCCCTTTGTCTCTCTTGAAACCCACGGCTCAAATCCCCAATATAAACCATCCATACAAATTTTATTTAACACTTATACAAGCATTCCTACATCATATCTAAGACCTACCAAGAAATATTTAAGGCTTGGTTAAGCCTTTACAAGAGTTAAGCAATGAAAAAGGAAGATTAGGGTTTCATTTGGTTTTAAGGTTTTTTTGTTGTGCAAGCTAGGGTTTGTAATCTAAACAAGGGTTTAGATTTTGTTGTTCATCACCACACATCATATTAAGGTCATCTAAAACTCTTAATATCTTTACTTTCATGATTTTATGTGTATATAATGCTTATATAGTTAATCACCATTTAGGAAATGTTTGAACATGTAAAATGTATTTTTGCTTATGATCATGGTTTTCTACACATTTTCATATGTTATATGGTTTTTACATGTTATAATGGATGTATAAGTGTTGTACAATGTTGGTTTAAGTGTAAAAAGTATATGTATAAACTAGTAATTAAAAGTCACTAGATAAGTTTATTAGTGGAAGTGTTGTAAAGGACTTGATATCTTGGACAATATTAGACAAAATAGGCTAGAGGACTCTATAATATATAAGACATATGATGTAAATGGTTGTAGTATATTGGATATCATAACACAAAAACTAGATGATGGGTTGGCCAATAATTCTTAGAGAGAGAAAGTGCAAGTTCTAGAGAGAGAAACACCTTTTAGTGTGTGTTTTATCAATTGAACAACCAACCCCTTCCCATGGCTGGAAAGGGGTATAAATACAAGAGTCTACATGTCCCAAATGGGCTATGGAGTGAGCCTACATGTGGGTAAAAGACCTGGCCCAATTCCATAAGTGTTACGCTAACTATCGGACTATGAGCTATGCTATTCTAGACAATACACGGGGTGACCGAGTCTTTTTCATAATCCTAACAATCTCCCCCTAAAGGAGGTCACCCCTAAAAATACAAATTGAGTCCTAATATTCTATAAGTTAATCATTGACTCTGGCTCGTAGTCTTTGATTCTTCATGTGATTTCTTGTACATTTATGTGGTGATTATTTATCTTGTGGCTTGTGTTTGTACTTGATATGTGATCTTGAGCTTCTTTGAGATCATCATCTAAATCTAATCTCATGATCATCATCTTGTGGACTTTCGCCGTCTTGTGCTGGTGACATATGGACCGACATGCTCATACTAGTGGTAATCTTGAAAGCTTGACTTTATATTCGTACTTCTTCATCAATACACAACTTTATCTCTTTGGTATACTGAAGAATAAGTTGATATCAGAGTTTGCGGAAGCTTTGACACATATGCTTGAGCTTTCATGATGTTTTTAAGTATGCAGGTTATGTATGAGCATACAGTTATGAACTTGACTTTTCTTGAACCAGCAGCTGGAACCAGGTATCTCCATCACCATCTTTACATGTACCTGAAACATGACAGTTAGCACTAAATAGGGGGGACGAATATGGCTTTGACATTCTCCCAGGTGGTTGGAGTAACCTTCGAATCCGTGAGGATCGACCTGTGATCAGGTAGATTCAATCTTAAGAAGAATCTCCTTGATAGGATTTCCAGCTTGCAGTATTGAATCTTTCTAACACATGAATGTTAGATTCATCGTACTCAGCTGGTTCTCAATATCGGAGCGTCTCAAAGCAGACAACACGATATGAGTGAATCAGTACGAGAAAATCTCACCAATTGAATAAAAATTGATTTGAAAATCAACCGACGTGTCATTTACAAAAATGTTTTTGTAACACATCGATAGTTTTAAGCCTTTATCAAAATTCATTCTCCGTCAGTTTATAATCTGGACCGAATCGATGCCCAGTGTCACGAGTTAAATCCATTAAGGATCTCACAAGTCACCTACCTAGAGCTTGTTTGATGTTGGCTCTAGCAGGATTTCCATCTTCACTGTGAATACTTTCGTATCATTCGGATGTTTTGGAAATATCACAAGGATAATGCGTAGGAATCTTAAGATAATCCTTGTTTCTATAGTGTGTGAAAGATAAGTATATTGGGATAGTGTCCTAACAAGATTTATGGATGATCTCATGGCTTTAGACTCAATAGTGCACTTTTGGTTTTTAGTAGTCGGAGGCTAGAGCAGACTGCCACCTTTTCAATATCATCTAACTCGGAGTGAGAAAGACGATAGAAATGTATTGATCTCCGTGAGAAATGAAACAAGAATCCTTTAGGGGATCTTGAGTGGCTAGGGAGGGTTGTGCAGCGTATCACTGGGTCCATGATACTTTTCTTCAATGTCAGCAATCAACCATGTGATTCTGACAGCATATGTAGTGACCCGGTTTTTGCCTAATGTTTAAGGAGGGCTGCTTTCTTTTCACCCTTTATCTTAATCATTTCTTTTTCATTCTTCAACCCCTTTAGTGCTTACTAAGACTTCATTACTAGTACCTTGTTGGGTATGTTCCAGTACTAGCTCCATCTCAGTCCGCACTATTCCCTTATTCTCACATTACTCCTTTTGTAATCATACCTAGGACTTCTACACTAACTAGTGGATTGTCCCTAGGTAGATCTCTCCGGCTCTGGCGGGATCATAGGAACATGTACCTAACCATACCATCCTTATAACTCCGATAAAGTAAATATAAGGTCGGTCTTTTGGTACTGTTCTCTTCGCCTTAAAACCATTTGAAAAATCAACCAAGGTACTTGTGATATACATATCAAAGCCATTGTACCTCGATTGTTTTGATTATTTAGAAACGCTCCCCCTTAACAAGTGCGTCAATAATCAAAATTGTTTAGCACAAGGAGGGAGGAGTACCTGTTTGAGTCTTGATAGATCACATTTTTATCAGATTTAATATTTAACTCACATTATCTCCCCTGATCTAAAATTTCAAACCCTTTGAGATTTAGGATCTTAATTGATTTAAATATGTTAGGAAAATTTTTGGAGAAAATGTGTTTGATTTATACAAGCCGATAATTGAACATATATATGCTCCCCCTCAATTAGTGAGGGATATAGTTTGTGTCAGTTAAGATGAGTTTGTTCGAATGGTTTTTAAAATTTGACACAAACTCAGAAAACTGAATAAACTGACACAAAACACATCTTAAACACTACTTATTAATGTACATATAACAACATATATAAATGTGACTACCCCGCACGAGATGATGAGATCATTCGGTTCTCTTAAGCAGTCTGTAGTCTCCTTCACTAATCCTTCCACCAACAAAGCTTTCAAGGTTCTGGAAGATTTGCCTTGTCTTAAGCCGTTTTTCGATAGCAAACATCAACTCCTTGCTTATGTCGACATCTGTCCTTGTCCAAAACCGTGTATGCAAACCCGGATTCATTCTGTTGACCTTGAATTCTTTGACCCGGTAGTCCAATGCTTCATCGATCTGTTACAGAGTGCCGTCGCTGAACTTGTGGATCTCATTGAACCGCATGATCATCTGCACCCCATATTTATCCCTGAATGTGACAGCCCTCGGAGAGTCAATTACTGTGAAGTCATGCTTGTACTCAAAGCCAGTGGCATCCCATCGAGGTTTGGTGAGGTTTAGCAGCGTCTGGTAGCTTTCTATTCCCATCTGGAAGTCTTCCACGCGTTGTCTGATAACCAAGTTTCTGGTCCATAAATTGACTGTAGTGGTGAGGATCTTTTTGTCTTCGGGTGATAAATGGTTCAATTGACCTTGAAGATTCAATAAGTACAAATCTTCAAAGTCACTAGGGTACAGGTATTTGAAGTCCCTTTCGGCGATAATATATTCTTTAAGATCGGCTCGACGAAGGATGATCTTCTTCATGTAATCGTACCCATATAAGGAGAAGACTTCAATTCGAACGACACTTAAGATACGCATATGAGTCCGTACGGATCTGTGATCACCTTCAGACGTGTGTTTGTCAATGTAGAATCGTTGTCTTTGGAACCACCAATGAGAAATACCATACATAGCAGCAATGTCATACTTGCATTCCTCTTCAATCCACATCTGATCAGGTACCATCTGCTCTAACCCAACATCAGGATAATAAGCCGCCTTCATCTTCGAGAAGGATAATGCTTGTCTGCCAATCTTGCCACCGTCTCTTATGTACTCCAAGTCTTTGTTGAAGAAGAAGTCAGATAGAATTGATACTTGACCTGGTGGACCTCCTAGTGGCAGTGGTTTGCTGACATTATACCTGATGATTGACTCGTCCACTTGGTCGTTCAGAAGTTTGTGACATTCTTCCATTTAGCACTGAAGATGAATCACGTTCGGATGAAAGACTTTGACAATTTCATATGTAGGGCCTTCCAAGTCTTGTTGTTTAAGTTTAGTGATCCCTTGCTTTTTACAGAACCAATTCATAAATGCAACCATGTCACCAATTTGCGCAAGTAGCGAGTTCTCTGGAGGAGGTGCGTAGGTGGACGCAAGAGCAAATGCCCAATTATTTGCTGTGATCTGCAGATTAGACGATGGTATGGACCAAGCAGGTTCTGGTGAAGCACGTCTATCTTCAGTGAGTGGCTTCCACTAATTTTGCCTCAAATTCACTGTGGGAATATGATCACGACCAATGTCTTCACCACCAGATGAGTATGCATGTTCGTCTGCAGTCGTATTGTCATCCATATGAAGTTCTTCAGGAATTGATGAGATGGACGGCATAATTCTTGTTTTAGTAGTCGTCCAAGCCATATATTCGGCTGAGGCAGCTGTCTTTGAAGAGCTTGGAGCATCTGTGCTTTTAGACTGATCACTCTGGTTGGTGGATGGAGGTGGAGGATGAGGCACTTGAGATGATCCAGAAGCTCCAGAAGTTCCTGAAGTTCCAAATAGACCTGCTGGTGGTGGAGGAGGAGGTGGCTGATGAGGTAGAGACCCAGGTGGTGTATTTGGTGAATCATGTCTCCTTTTCTTCTTTCTGCGAGCTTCAGCCAAATCCGCTAGGAGTTGATCTGAGTAATCACTCTCCAAAGACTTTTCCAGGGCATCATACAAATTCTTGTGATCTTCGTGAACCTCATAGGATTTATCTTCAAACACCTGTTGTTGGAGAATTTCTTTCATGTCAACGGCAGGCAGATCACTGAAACGAGATCAAAGTGGAGCTTGCATTGCCCAGTTGACTGCATCAGTGACCATCTCATCAACTACTGAGCTTACCTGGTGGGGAATGTCAAGATTTTCTAAGTTGTATAGCCTGGTCCCATGTTTGTCCAATCTTTCCTCCATGGCTGAGTTTGCATCCACTAGATCTGCTATATATTGTTCAAGCTCAACGATACGCTGAATTAAGATCGAATCTGAGGAGCCTTGTTGTGGATGAGGTGGTAGTGGTGGTATAGATGTTGTTATTGTAGTTGTTGACGTTGTTGGAAGTGGGTTGAGTGACAGTGAGATCAATCACCGGAGATGTCATAGGAGGGATTGCAGAGGTGTCTTGATGGATTGTGACTGACACCATCGATTCAACTTCGGTATCTGCAGTTGTCTTCTCATTATCAGCTTTAGAAGGTTTATCATTGAAGAATTGATAGCCAAAACTGAGGTCTTTAGAGAGGTTTTGTAGAGAAGACAACCTCCCTGTAGAGCTAGCAGGTTCCTCGGGAATCACCTGTTCATCAACGGTCAGCTTGAGACTCTCCTGCACTTTAGGGTATGCAATGGCAGTGAACCCTTCATCCATTTGCTCAGGATGTGATTGAGTGGAAGTCTTAGAGGCTTCAACGTCTGCGTGTTCAAGGTTTGGTCTAGCATGAGCCACGGGAGTTGATTGAGGTTGAGGCTCTGCACTATCACTAGGGTTTGGTCTAGCCTGGCCTTCATCTTGCATACCAAGGTTTGGTCCAGCCTGGCCTTCATCTTGCATACCAGGGTTTGGTCCAGCCTGACCTTCGTCTGGAGTACCACTTTTGACCACTGGAGGAACTTCCTCATCGGATTCCGTGTCACTGTCTGACAAACCTAGTTCAGCATACAAAGAAGAAGATTCTTCATGACCCGAGGGTTGAGTAGGTGCGGGAGTATGTTTCAGAAAGATATACTGTTCAGTAGGGCTCCTTTTCTTTGGAGTCTGAAGTGTGAGTAAATCACGGGCCACTTGTTCATCACTGACTTTTTCTTTCCCCTTACCCTGAACCTCTGGAAGAGGTTGATATTTACCAGGTTCTGGTTCCCTGATCACCACCGGCGGAAGTGGACCCCGAGGAGCTGGGTAAGCATCCTTCATACTTTCTTCCAGAACCTTTTGCAAGGTAGCTTCTTCATCATCAACCCTAGGTTCTGACACAGGAACCCCTTCATCTCTGAATTCATCTCTTAACTGAAGCGTTCTCTTCTTTGATACACTACCAGCTTTAGAAGTTTTAGCCTGAGATGCAGCTTCAGATGCGTCCAAAACCCGCTTTCTTTTCTTCTCCTGAGGCTTAGCAGGTGCAGGTTTGGGTTTTGCTCCCTTTGCTGGTTTGGGTGCCGGTGCATAAATGGCACAATTGGTCCCCTATGTATTATGAGACTAGTAAGCAATTAGGAATTAGCACATAAGACTCTATTATTGCACCCCCTTAGAACATAAACCCGTTAGTTACCAAACCTTTCTCAATTACGTGTACGAGATATAAAAAAAATGCCCATTAGGTGTCATAAATTTGAAAAACTACTCTCCCCCTCAATCCATGACCCATTTTCTATTGAAAGATCTGTAGTCGTTGATTGAGTGTCAAATTTTGTGATGTTCAAGTCCGATTGAATTTCATCCAATACATTTCCACCATTAGAAACACAAATAATTTTTAGAAGAATCATAGACGGAAAATCATTTGGATAAAAAGAAGACTTCTCTTCAGGATCAAGAAATAATGCACTGAAGCGTACATTAGATCGAGAGTGCACGAATATAAAGTAATCCATGCCCGGGAGAACTGAATCACCCGTTGTTAGGAACATCCGTCTTTTTGGCGACAAGCTTTCCTCATTTTGAAAAGCGGGTTGCAGTCTGAAATAACTGCAAGCCATAAAGACATGTTTTGAAAGGTTTGAACTTCCGTTCGAGCTTCATTTAAAGACCCGTGTCATTATTGAATGACATTTCTAGGTCCATAAATGATATCGATAAACGGAAGACATGTCTGGAAAAACAGTTTTTGGTATTTTCTATTTTCTGATTTTTATGATTTTTGTAGGATTTATATTTTTGTATTTTCTTTTTGGTTTTAAATATATACATATTTACATAGGATACTTGAAGCAAATCCTTTACTCATCCTTATCATCTTGAATACGTTTGAGTGTTTCTGGCTGCATACTCTTCATGCCAAGCCTCGGGAGAATGAATTCGAATCGTTCTCTGGGCAGTGCCTTAGTGAAGATATCCGCCAGTTGATACTCTGTCCTCACGAAATACAACTCAACCACTCTTTTCTCCACTTGTTCTCTGATGAAATGATGTCGGATGTCAATGTGTTTAGACCTGGAGTGCTGGACGTTGTTGTAGCAGAGGGCTATGGCACTCTTGTTGTCATAATCGGATAATTGAGACCTCATCCATAGAATTTGGGCACATCATCCAGACATAGCGATGTATTCAGCCTTTGTAGAAGAGATGGACGTGCTAGTTTGCTTCTTTGATGACCAGCTTACTAACTTATCACCAAGGAACTGAGTACTGCCAGATGTGCTTCTTCGAGTGTTTTGACAACCTGCATGATCTGCATCTACGTAGGCTGTTAGTGCCATGGCGGTGTCTTTCGGATACTAAAAACCCAGTATGACAGGAATTCTTGAATATACCAAAAAGAGACCCCCGTTTAAACTGGCTCCCCAATTTCTTTTAGCTGGGCCTAGATTGATATCTACCATATGCACATAGCAGAACACTAGGTCAGGTCTACTTGGTTGTTGATATACATCAGGCCATCCAAAAACCATTCTTTCGATAATCGTATCCTTGTCAACAGGGATACCTGAGAGGAAGTCCTCATCCAGATTGGTTCGCTTCACCAAGGGAGTGTCAACAGGGTCACATTTTCATAAAATCAAATTCATTAAAAATCTCATTAGCATATTTAATTAATTTATGAAAATTGCCCTCTTGATTCGTAGATAAAAGTAATGGAGGAAGAGCCAAAGAAAAATGGATACATTTGACCCGGAAGGACATCTACGATAGGGAATTTGTATGGCGGGGTGCGACAATGGGGGGGGGTGTTCGTGTAGCACGCGAGAGGGGAGATGACTAGCGGGGGTCGCTCCTTGCGTGTTTGTCTGGTGGAGCTAGAGCGGTATCTTGTTTAACATGAAGAGACAGGGGTAGTGTAGTATTTTTTGCAATCATAGTATTATTGCGGCGACGACTGATACCGCACAACACACTGGATCAGCGAGCGAGTGGTATGATCACTTACTCAGTCTCATTATGAGAATCCACAGTAGCCAAAGAAACTTCTACAAAGTTGTATACCACGCCCGTGGTGCCTTGCTTTTAGAACCCGAAAAGAGCTTTCTTTCAGACGGTAGTTCAGTGATGTGGATGATCAGTGTCTACGAAGCATTCAGGTTTGGGTAACATAGACTACTTCTTTGAAGCTCGCCTATTTAAGAATGCAGTTTTCACATCCATTGATAAACTGTCATGTTTTTTGTTGGCACATTTGGCAAGAAATTTATTCTGATTGCTTCAAGTCTAGTGGCGACCGGGCGAAGGAATCATTTAAAATCAAGACCTTCTTCTTGACGATATCCTTTCGCTACAAGACGTGCCTTGTTTTTCAACACGTCACCATACTCGTCAAGTTTCACCTTATAAATCCACTTGAGAGCAATAATCATGGCATAGTCTGGAGGTGGCACTAATTCCCATACGTCCAATAGATCAAATTCATAGATTTCATCTTGCATGGATTGAAACTAGCAGTCTTCAGTAACATCAAATTGGAAGTTTTTCAGTTCGACTTTGGACAATACTGAATTATAGAAGCACTACAAAGAATCTGTAGCAAGCTGTTTCCGATTGGATACCGGTCGAGAAGGGTTCCCAATGATATTATCAATAGGATAGGAGGCGGTCCATTTTCGGAGATGTTCATTCGTTTGAGTGACATAAGTTGAACTAACATCGCCGGATGATGATGCTTCAGAACTGGGTTTCGGAGCAAACACGTTTATGAAGGGAGTGTTTTCTACGGGAGAAAAAGGATTGGCTTCAATGATATGGGGTGCAGCTGCAATGCCTTGATGAAAACTTAGAGATTGTAATACCGAAGATGACAGTGAATGACTTGGAGAAGGTGCATCTTGATCCATGGTAGTAGATAAAGGTGAACCGGATGAATTAACTGAAGCTGGAACTGCTAGAGCAGGAAAGACCAGTCTTTCAACACTAGAAGGTTCCAGGTATTCATCGAACATTGGCTGGAATAAAATCTCCAGGTCTTTATTTGTTGGGGGTACATAAGGTGTTGCAGAAACCGTTTGGGGTATGAGCCCTGAACTTATCTGTCTAGGCGTCAGAAAAGAAGGAGCGGTTCCTGTACTAAGTTGCACAGAAGCCATTTGCCCATTCAGCTCATCAAATGTAACGTGAATCGTTTCCATGATTTTTCGGGTTCGTTTGTTGTAGATTCGGTATCCTTTACGATCTGGTGCATATCCAACGAAGAATCCAATGTCTGCTTTAGCCTGTAACTTGCCAAGAACTTCACTGTCATTTGTTGGATATCATAGAGCACCAAACACACACAGAAATGAAAGATCTGGCTTCTTATCATGAACCAGCTCATAAGGAGTCTTGTTGTGAAGAGTGTGAATAAGGGATCAGTTTTGGGTGTAACAGGCAGTAGCAACAGCTTCCGCTCATAGAAACATCGGAGCCTTTGAAAAGATCAGCATTGTTCGTGCAGCTTCCACTAGAGTACGATTTCGTCTTTCAACAACGTCGTTCTGCTGAGGAGTCTGCGGAACACTTTTCTAGTGACTAATGCCAACACTTTCATAGTATTGAGTGAGATGTTGGTTAACAAACTCAGTTCCATTATCTGTGTGAATGTTTCTGACGGATTTATTGAGTTTAACTTGAAGCTGCTTAAGTAGTTTGATGATAACCTCTGGAGTTTCGTCCTTGGTTCTCAAAAACTTCACCCATGTAAACCTGGAATAATCGTCGACGATGACGAGAATATATTTCCTCCCATTAATACTTTGCACTCTTATTGGACCGCATAAGTCCATGTGAAGGGTGTGTAGAACTTCCAAAATGGTGTTGACAGTTTTGGGTTTGTGGACATACTTTGTGCTTTTCCCCAGTTGGCAGGCCGACCAGGGATGATCTTTTTCAAATTTTAGCCTGAGAAGACCACGAACAAGATCTTTTCGAGCAAGATCATTAATGGTACCGAAGTTCAAGTGATTCAAACGACGATGCCACAACCAAGATTTATTCTTAGAGGCCTTGGATAATAGGCAGATAGGGGAGGACCACATCATGTCTTCAATGGAGATGGTGTATAAGTTGGAGCCCCGAGTGCCTTTAATAAGATTGACACCATCTAAGTCTCTGATAAAGCACGAGTGTTTTCTGAAAGTAACTTCGAGATCGGAATCACATAACTGACCAATAGAGAATAAGTTGTGTCCAAGTCCTTCCACATAGTACACCCTGGAGATCACACTATCACCAATAACATAATCTCCATAACCCATAATTGCCCCAAAATGGTCGTTCCCGAATCGAACTATCCTGATGAACTTCTTCATGAAATTCCTGAGTCGTGAGCGATATCCAGTCATATGTTTAGAGCAACCTGAGTCCAAATACCACAGGACGATCTGTACGACCTGCATTTGAACACAGACAAAAATGGAGAGTTTGGTAAATTGGATCCCCAATTGCAGTTGGGGTCCTGTAGGTTAGTGCAAACAACATTACGTGCCACTGGAACATGCTTTGTTTGTGACTTAGCGACTGTGCGGTCACTAGTAGATGCATTGGGCCTATTTAAAGGACACTGACATCCTAATAGGATTATTCTACTGGTAGGCTTCCATTGTTTTCAGGCACTGCGTTAGGTTTAGTGATCCTAGTTAAAGGGAACTGTTCTCCTAAAGTGAATGTCCTTCCCGTGGGCATCCATTGGTAACCTACATTGGTAAGTATTTTGCATGTTGGTTTCCAGACTTGCTTGAGTTGCTTAGGTCTCCCAACTGACTTAACTTGCTTAGGTTTCCAAACTTGCCTAACATTATGCATAATATTTTTAACAGAGGGGGATGCATTCACAGATTGCAAATAATTAACCACACACATATCATGATTTGCAGACATAAAGCATTTGTTACATGTTTGACAAACTGAATGAGAATTCGAATTAATTACAGTACGCTTAGAGCTAATACTAGAATCAACATGATTCGTGGGTTTTAGACTAGACTTATTGGTCCTAGGGTGTTCTTCTACATTCTTCGTGTTGACACTCTTAGCCGGCAAGATTCTATTTTTCTTTGTTTTGCTCCTAGGCTGTGATCCGCTAGCATCAGTGCAACTGTTTACTCCTGTAGAAGGGGGCACAGGGACATTAGTCTTCTGAATTTTCAGTTGCTTTACATGTTTGTGTGAGTTACTATTTGACGTTTCACATTGGTCCTCAAAAGTGACTTGCTTTCTCCTAGTTAAAGTGGTAGCAGCATGCTTTTTATCACGTTGGTTGGAGTCTTTCGGACAAGTGCCAATCGCATATTCTAATAATTCCTGAGAGTGTTTAGTGTAAAGGCAAGCGGATGCAAGTGATCTATCTAATGGTCTTTCAACCTTAGCTTCCTCTCGCGAAGGGTTTCTACACTTTCCTTAAGATGCTTAAGATAATCTAGATGAACTTCCCTATTGTTCTTATTACGAGGGGGAATTGATTCAACATCGATTGCATACTTATTTGTAGGATCCCTAGATCATTCCATAGATTAATCACAAGATCAATAGCACAAAAAATTAAACATTAAAGAACTTTT
>BQNB010139428.1:0-17559 GCA_026074375.1 Tanacetum coccineum
TTGTGTTATGATTATGTATGCCTTTGATGTCACACCATATTTGTAATACTTCTACCCTTTAGGGTCGGGGCGTTACAAAACAAATCTAGGATGCATCCATACGCCCCTTAAACAAATAATAATCTTCATAATGCGCATATAATATCAAATGGGGGACGGTGTGAGAAATCACTCACTCACACATGAGTCATGCCAAAGGTGCATCAATGACACGGCCATGTTACCTTCATGGCTAGGAAACAAATAGTGGCTCGGGTCTCAAACTGAAGGGTTCAAAGCAAAGTCATATCAAAGTTCATTTCAAAGGGATCATAGCAAAGGTTCAATGTCAAAGGTTCAAATATCGAAGGTAGCATAGCAGGGTTCAAATAGAACATAACAACAGATCATATAAGAGAGCCAAGATAAAAGGCTCAGAGCAAATGTAGCAAATCACATAGGTAATCAAAGCTAGAGAGGAATATGTCATGAGAAACCTTAACGATAAGGTCAGAATATCTGTACCTTATTCCGAAGCAAAGCAAAATCAAGGAAAACACCACAGGAATATCAAAATCACTCCCTCTTGACCGAACCTAAAGAAATGATGAATTCGGATTACAAACCATTCATTAAAGTTATACTTTCTATTTTTAGCAACTTTCCATTTTTAGTAACTTTCTATTTTTAGTAACTTTCTATTTTTAGTAACTTTCCAAAATTAGTAATATTCATCATTTGAGATTCTATTAAGTATTTTGAATAGCTTAGGGACTTAATATGCCAACCTTACAAGTTTAGGGTTAAATATGACAACTTTCCATATTTTAGGGTTTAATATGCAAAATCAACAATTTTCAAGGTTAAAAGGGTAAATATCAAAGTTTCACATTTTATTCAGATTATACCTTCCATTTTCTGTATTTACAAGTCAAACCCTTAATTTTACATAATTTACATATTTAGTCCTTTTGGTTTATTAATTACTTAAACATTATCTTTAATTATCCATAATTACAAAACAAGCCCTTATAGATTCAAATATGACAAAATCATACTTTATACATTAAATACTAACCAAACCTTATACTTTTCAGAATTTACAATTTCAGTCCCTCTATTTTAATTAATTAATTTCTAATTACTTATTATATGTAATTAACCATTTTAATCCAAAATAATATCAATCAATATGCATCTTTATACCCCCCAAATATTTTATAACAGAATATACTAAATATAATAACATGTCTAAAACAGACCCCATAGTTTCGAAATTACGAAAATAAGCTCCTTAATACTTTTAAATATCACAATCGGCTAACAAATAAAATCACTAAAAACCCTTTTAAAGTTTTTATCCAATCACAAAAATAATTATTTCCCAATTATTGGCATTAAATGCACCTGGAAAAATTATCAAAACCCTAACCCTAATTTTATTTCTTTCTTTTTTCTTTAATTCAAAATCGAGAATGAGGAGAAAGAAGAATCTATGATAAAATCCCAATTTAATTATTCGAAAATTCATCCTAAATTTTTTTCCAACAATTTATATCTGAGTCATATATGATATAAAAAACCTTATAAAAATATAAAATCAATTTTACAAGTCTTATTAATGCCGATTTCATAATTAGCTAAAATTAGGGTTTCGAAAATGTTTTAATTTATAAATCAAAATAAATGCATTGATAATTTTTTATTAGCATAGGAAGATTTAATATTGATGAAAAATGAGTACAAAAATACTTTGATGTTCCTTGGTGATTTTATGAATTATTGAACCGGTTGCTTATTCGATCCCCAACATACTAATAACAATCGAACCAGACTTAAACATCGTTACAATATTTTCCCACCTTCCTTGACCTTCTAAACACCCTATAAAAATCATGCTTTCCCTTGGAAGAACTTTTATGCCGCCACTTTGATTTTTTTAGTGTTTCGGGATTTTTAGTTTTTAGGAATTAATAAAATGAAATGTATAAAAGATATACTAGGATGTTAGGCCGAATTTTGGGCTTTTTAATTAGACTAAAATCAGATTTTAAAATTATCCAAATTATTTTGTAATTATCTTAATTTTATTTAACTTAATTTGTAAAATATAATTAACTAAATATACATAATTTCGGAAAACATATATATATAGATATTAATTATTTTTCTTACATAATATAAAGTATTTTAATCTTACATAATTTTCATAATTGTCACATGTTGTATTTTTATAATTTCTAACATTTGAATGAAGTTTTATTTAAGCTTTTATGTAATTTTCTTGCATTAGGGGCATTTTGGTAATTTTACACTTGTTGAGATTTTTAGGTTTTACAGTACTGCTGTGCTTATTTGTGCTCATTCTTGCTTGTGCTATTTGCTCATTTCTTTTCATATTAGCTTATTAGGTTAGGTTTAGCTCATTAGGTTAGTATAAGTCTAATTTTTGCGTTTTTAGTTAAAATTTGGTTTCCCGTTATTTGTCTTCGTGCTTAATTGTTATAATTTGTTTATTTTAATTTTTTTTTAAAGTAGATAATCAAATCAATCTTTGTCTTCAATTCAAATCATTGTCCGAACATCAAACGAGGTTTCAATTTCACAAATTGTTGGGGGATAACGACCCGGGAATCATACTTCCCGGTTTATATACGTATTATATTATATATTTGTGAAGATTTTTCTTTTTACCTTTGTCCTCAAGGGTAAATTGGTAATCATCATCATATTATATATTTTACTATTACGTATATATAGATTCTAACGAATCAATTTTTGGCGCCGTTGCCGGGGATTTGTGATTAAGATTCTCTCGTTTGAAGTTTGTTGATCGTAATTTGAAGACCCTTTCATTTTTGAAAGTTTTGTTCTTGTTAAAAAACCAAAAAATCAAAAATCAAAAATCAAAAATATAAAAAATTATCCATAATAAAAAATAAAATAAACAAAGTTGGTAAAAGAACACCAACAAATAATACCTTCAATTGAGGTATTATCCATAATAAGTTCCCAACTCGAATTAAAGATTCAAAAACTTATCATTTGTGTCACTTGCGATGTACGGCTCACCTTAAAAAGTAAAAATTTTAAGAGCTACCGTGAAGTAAGTTTGATTATTTGGTTCAAGTTGTTTTTATCGTTGTCCATTAAAATTAGATTGTGAATAAACTTTAGAAAAGCCAAAAATATTTTTCTTATTATTTTTCTTATTATTTTTCTATTCTTCCTTTTTAAATTAGGCTGTTGCGGCACTAGACGTTCTAATTATCCTATTAACTTCAAATGATCACAATTCCATGGACGCGGAGAAGACAAGTTTCTAACATAGTCGAACCCGAGATTCGAACTATTGTTACACCAATGGTGAACGTTACCCTGGTAGGAGCTACTCCGTGCCCACGGTAGGGTCGGAGCAACCCACATCTAATACACACACACCTCAACTCTCATAAAAGAGAGGAGCTAGAAGGAGCTATTGCTTTTACAGAAATCAATGCGGATCATTTTCGTTGAGATTAAGACGAATTTGTTCTGTTGGTTCAAGCTAACCCGTTTACGGTTCGTGAAATGAGAATCCTCATGCTCATATAATAGTGTCAGAGAAATTACCTCGACTTTACGATTTAGAATGTGTACATAACGATGGATTAAGCTTTATGAATGTTTCCATATTGGCTCGAGGGAAGCCGCTAAAAACTTGGTACGGAGAAGAACCACCAAAACTCAATCTTGACTTGGGAGGATCTCGTTACCAAGTTCGGTTAAACAATTTTTCCCTCCTTCGATATACCACTCACTTAAAGAATGAAATTTATCGTTTTACCACAAAAATCGTGAGGAGGGACTTTTAGTGAAGCATGGAACGATTTAAGGAGTTTCCTTAGGCATTGCCCCCATTCTCGGATGTATGGAGTGAACTCAAGTTAATAAACTTTTACTATTGGTGTTTACGGAGAATGAACATGACTCATTAATTTGCAGCGGGTGGTGGCAATCTTTGGAGGAAAATACAATCTTGAGTGGCTTTTATTCATAATTGTGAATTATCAATAAGGGTGTTAAATGGTTACTTTTAGGGAGGGGGGGGGGGGGGGGGTGGTTGTGGGGGTGGGGGGGTTGTGGGGGGGGGGGGGGGGGATCTAAGGGAGGGGGGGGGGGGGGGGGGGCGGGGGGGGGGGGGGGGGGGGGTGGTAGGGTCGGAGGGAGGGGGGGGGGGGGGGGGGGGGGGGGGGTGGGGGGGTACTAAGGAATGTATGTTGGGAGTGGATGAGGGGGGGGGGGGGGGGGGGGGGGGGGGGGGGGGTGGTGTGTGTGGGGGGGGGGGGGGGGGGGGTGAGGGGGGGGGGGGGTGGGGGGGGGTGGGGCGGGGGGGTGGGGTGGAAGGGGAGGGGGCATGGGGGGGTGTGGGGGGGGGGGGGGGGGGGGGGGGGGGGGGGGGGGGGGGGGGGGGGGGGGGGGTGGGGGGGGGGGGGTGGTGGGGGGGGGGGGGGGGGGGGGGGGGGGCGGGGGGGGGGGTGGGGAGATGGCGGGGGGAGGGGGGGTCGGGAGGGGTTGGGGGGGGGGGGGGGTGGGGGGGGGGGTGTGGGGGTGGAGGAGGTGGGGTGGGGGGGGGGGGAAGGAGGGGAGGGGGGGGGGGTAGGCAGGGGGGGGGGGGTAGGGGTATAGGGGGTGGGGGGGGGGGAGGGGGAGGGTGGAGGGGGGGGTGGGGGGGGGGTGGGTGGGGGGGGGGGAGGTGTCGGGGGGGTGGAGGGGGGGGGGGGGGGGGTTGGGGGGGGGGGGGGGGGGGGGGGGGGGAGGGGTGTGGGGGAGGGAGGGGTGGGGGGGGGTGGGGGGGGGGGAGGGGCGGGGGTGTGGGGGGGGGGGTGGGTGGAGGGGGGTGGGGGGGGGGGGGGGGGGTGGATGGGGTTGGGGGGGGTGGGCGGGGTGGGGGGGGGCGGGGGGGTGTGGGGTGCTGGGGGGGGGGGGGTGGAGGGAGAGAGTTGCGGGGGGTGGGTGGGGGGTGGGGGGGGGGGGGGGGGGGAGGGGGGGGGGGGGGGGTTGACTGGGGGTGGGGGGGGTTTGTGGGTGGTGTTGGGTGGGCGGGGGGTGGGGTTTTGTTGTTGTAGTGGGGCCCCCCCCCCCCCCACACTGGTGGGGTCGGGGGGGGGTTTTTTTTTTTTTTTATTTTTTTTTTTTTTTTTTTCTTTCTTTTTTTCCTATTTTTTTTTTTTTTTTTTTTTTTTTTTTTTTTTTTTTTCTTTTTTTTTTTTTTTTCCTTCTTTTTATTTTTTTTTTTTTTTTTTTTTATTTTTTTTATTTTTTTTTCTTTTCTTTTTTTTTTTTTTTTTTTTTTCTTTTTTTTTTTTATTTTTTTTTTTTTTTATCTTTATTTCGCGTAATTCTGGTCAAATGCTTCTAGGATGAATGCTACTTCTAGTAAAACGGATGAGAGAATCGATAAGCTTGCAGATCAACTTTCGACCTTGGTCGAGATTGTTTCTAAGAAAGTTGTCACTCCCACTCCAGTTAAAGCGGTTGAGGAATCTTGTGTTACTTGTGGTGGTTCCCATTTTGGGTTATAATTGTCCGGCTACCGATAACAATCAGGCTAGTGTTTGTGCAACTACGAGTACTTACAATCAAGTTAACCCTCCAAAATGTGTTAGTAATCAAATGGCACCACCAGGTTTTGCTCCGGTGCAAAACAATGGTCAAAATAAGTTTAATCAGAATCATGTTCAAGGGAAAAATTTTAATCGGGGGAATAATTTTCATGGAAATCAAGGTTTTCAAAATCAAAATAATCATGCTCAAAATTTTCAAAACCAGGGATTTCAAAACCAATATTTTCAAGTGCCTAATAATCAAATTCAATAAGAAATTTCAAATGATTTTTCAAGTTACAAGAGGAATAATGATCAGATGTTAAGGAACATGCAAAGTCAAATCAACTCGTGAAGGAGGACTTTAAGAATGAATTCAAACACTGATAAATCTCAACAAGCCGTAATGATGAATCAAACAAATCACTTTTCAAAATAATTTTTTTGCAAAAACATTGATTTGTAGATTGTTTCAAACCAAGCCTCAATTCGGGTACTCTTCCGAGTATACAATCCCAAAACCACGAAGGGTGAGATGAAAGCGATCACTACTCGAAGTGGTGTTGCTTACGAGGACCCTCGATTCCTACTAATCCTTCTCCTAAAAAGGTAGTGGAACGAGAAACCGAGGAGATAACGGATAAAGAGCAAACAAATTTCCAAGAAAGTACCGCTTCAAATCCACCTCAGGGTTTATCCCTATTTCTATTCCGGAACCCGATGTTCTGAAGATTTTACCTAAAAAACCATCCCATTCCGGAATCGATATTCGTAAGAATTTTTTTTTTACCTAGCCAAATATTCCATATCCTTCACGACGTGATGATCAAAAGTCCCGTGACAAAGCTTCGAATCAAATGGAGAAGATCTTCCAAATCTTTCAAGATTTGCGCTTCAACATTAGTTTCGCGGATGCTTTTACTGTTGATTTGCCTAATGATTTTGACTCCTACGATTTAAGAGTCATTCATCTTGCTCCTGAATACGGAAAAAATGCTTGAGTTAGCTAAGATACCACTAAACGAGAATTGCTCGGCGATGCTTCTCAAAAAGCTTCCCGAAAAGCTTGGAGATCCCGGCAAGTTTCTTATTCCATGTAATTTTCCAGGAATGGATGTATGCCACGCCTTGGCCGATCTTGGTGCGAGCATAAATCTTATGCCTCTTTCTATTTGGAAAAAGCTTTCTCTGCCTGAACTTACACCAACTCGGATGACTTTAGAGTTAGCGGGCCGATCAATTACTTATCCTAAAGGACTCGCTGAAGACGTTTTTGTCAAAGTAGGGAAAATTCATTTTCCTACTGACTTTGTTGTTGTCGATTTCGAAGCTGATCCTCGAGTACCTCTCATACTTGGGGGATCTTTTTTGAGGACCGGTCGTGCTTTAATTGATGTTTATGGAGAAGAAATAACCCTTCGAGTTGATAACGAAGTTGTCACTTTTAATCTAGATCAAACCACGAGATACTCCTCTACAAATGGCAAGTCGGTAAACCGAATTGACATCATTGATGCAGTTTGTGAGGAATATGCTCCAGAATTTCTAGGATTTCCTAATTCTTCGGGTGGCAATCCTACCCCGACGTCTGAGCCGTTTACTTCCGAATTCATTTTGGAAGAAATTGAAGCTTATCTTAAGGATGATTCGATTTCACCGGAAATTGATCATGCCGATTTCAATCCGGAGGAAGATATTTGTTTAATTGAAAATTTATTAAATAATGACCCGTTTCAACTTCCTCTGATGGACCTTAAACAAAGTGAAGTGACCGAGGCAAAATCTTCAATTGAAGAGCCTCCGGAATTAGAATTAAAAGATTTGCCGTCTCACTTAGAATATGCTTTCTTGGAAGAAAACGACAAGTTACCAGTAATTATTGCAAAAGGTTTAAAAAATGATGAAAAAGATGCTCTCTTAAAAGTGCTCAAATCTCATAAACAGGCCATTGCTTGGAAAATCACCGACATCAAGGGTATCGACCCTCATTTTTGTACACACAAAATCTTGATGGAGGATAATTACAAACCTACGTTTCAAAGTCAAAGACAGGTTAACCCAAAAATTCATGAGGTAATAAAAAAGGAGGTCCTAAAACTTCTTAATGCCGGTATGATTTACCCGATCTCCGACAACCCATGGGTTAGTCCAGTGCATTGTGTTCCCAAGAAAGGAGGAATAACCGTTGTTGCTAATGAAGAGAATGAATTAATTCCGACACGTTTAGTTACCGGGTGGAGAGTTTGCATAGACTATAGGAAGTTAAATGAAGCAACTCGAAAAGATCATTTTCCATTGCCGTTTATGGATCAGATGTTAGAAAGATTAGCCGGAAATGAGTTTTATTGTTTTCTAGATGGATTTTTGAGGTATTTTCAAATACCGATAGATCCCTAAGACCAAGAGAAAACTACTTTCACATGCCCGTATAGAACTTTCGCATACCGTCGAATGCTATTTGGCTTGTGTAATGCTCCCGGTACTTTCCACTGGTGTATGATGGCCATATTCCATGATATGATCGAAAAGACTATGGAAGTGTTTATGGATGATTTCTCAGTTTTTGGGGATAGTTTTGATTCGTGCCTCTCCAATTTAGAAAAGATGCTAAAACGGTGTGAAGACACGAATTTAGTTCTTAATTAGGAGAAGTGCCACTTTATGTGTAGAGAATGAATTGTGTTAAGGCATAAAATTTCAAAGTCGGGAATTGAGGTCGATCATGCTAAATTCGATGTTATTGCTAACCTCCCTCACCCGACTACCGTAAAAGGTATTAGAAGTTTCCTAGGTCATGCGGGTTTTTATCGACGTTTTATCCAAGACTTTTCCAAAATAGCTAGACCGATGACTCACCTTCTTGAGAAGGAAACACCGTTTGTGTTTTCTAAGGATTGTATTGATGCTTTTCAGACCCTTAAAAAGAAGCTTACCGAAGCTCCGATCTTAGTTGTCCCAGATTGAAACCTACCTTTCGAACTCATGTGTGATGCAAGTGATTTCGCGATTGGTGCGGATTTAGGACAATGAAAGATGAAGCATTTTAGCCTATACATTATGCTAGTAAGACAATGACTTAAGCTCAAATTCATTACACTACCACGGAAAAGGAAATGCTTGCCGTTGTGTATGCTTTTGAAAGTTTTTGGCCATATTTGTTTATCTAAAGCATAGTGTATACATAATCACTCGGCTTTTAAAGTACCTTTGACCAAACAAAGTCGCCAAGCCGAGGGTGCTCCGGTGGGAATACCTAACTCACCTTTCTTCTCCTACAAGAATTTAATATCACCATCCGTGATTAAAAAAGGAGTGAGAACCTCGCGAGGTCATTTATCTAGATTGAGGAATCACTCATAAGTTATGTGTTAGAAAACAAGACATAAATGAAACATTTTTCCTTTAGAAATCTTGGTGCGTTAACTAGTGAGAGTACCCTATGGTTTGCGGACTATGCAAATTTACCATGCGGGAATTTTATCATCAAAGGAATGACGGACTCAACAAAGAAGAGTTTTTCGAAGGAGTTTAAATCATTATTTTGGGACTGATCCTATCTTTTTCTATTTGTGTCGGATCAAATCATTCGACGGTGTGTGCATGGGCAAGAAGCTCTTGACATCTCAAAGCTCGTCATTGAAGGACCCATCCGGGGGCAATCATAGTGCAATCTCAGCTCGAAATGTATTTGATGACGGTTTCTTTGGCCAACTATATATTGGAGGATTTGCCAATACTATGATCAAATCTTGTGATACGTGTCAAAGACAAGGCAAAATTTCACAACGAGATGAAATGCCTCAAAACTCTATTCAAGTTTGTGAAATCTTTAATGTTATGGGGTATCGAATTTTATGGGACCATTTCCGTCTTCACATGGGAATAAATACATCCTCGTTGCTGTTGATTATCTTTCAAAATGGGTTGAAAGCAAAAAGGCGCTCCCACAAAGATGCTTAGAGTTGTAGTAAAATTTTTGAAGTCTCTTTTCGCCCGACTCGGAACACCTAGAGCTATTATAAGCGATCGTAGGACCTATTTTTGTAATGATCAGTTTGCTAAGTATGTCTGGTGTTATGGGGTTCACTCATTGTCTAGCTACGCTTTTCATCACCCTCAAACAGAAGCGAGTCAAGAGGAGGTTTGTCCAATCGAGGCTTGAAACGTATTCTAGAAAGGACGGTTGGAGAAAACCGTGCCTCATGGTCAGACAAACTAGATGACGCTTTATGGGCATTCCATGCCGCTTTTAAGACACTAATTGGTTGTACGCCTTACAAGTTAGTGTACGGAAAGTCTTGCCATTTACCTATCGAGTTAGAGCATAAAGCATATTGGGCTTTGAAACATGCTAATTTCAATCTTAAAACTACGGGTGATCACCGGAAGCTTCAACTTAATGAGCTTAATGAGCTTCGTGATCAAGCTTACAGGAATTCTTTGATATATAAAGAGAGGACGAAGAAGCTTCACGACTCAAAGATCAAAAACCGCATTTTCAATGTTGGTGATCGAGTTTTACTCTTCAACTCTCGTCTAAAGATATTCTCGGGAAAGCTTAAAACTCGTTGGTCAGGACCTTTCACCATCACCAAAGTTTTTCCATACGAAACCATCGAGTTATCTCAACCCGATGGTCTAAACTTTAAAGTGAATGGTCATCGTGTGAAGCATTACTTCAGAGGGGACTTACCACCTAAGGTAGTCCAGGATCTCCACACTTTCCCCAAGGACGAATGAATTCGGGGATCGAGTCAAGCTATATGACTCGATTACGAAAAACAAAGCGCTTTGTGGGAGGCACCCCATGCTTATCCTTCTATCTTCTTTCTTATTTCTATTGTGATGTGATGAGGCTTGTACTCTTCCAATTCTTGTTGTTTGTGCTTATGATTGTTTGCAGGATTAACCCAAAATTTTCTAAAGACTCTCGTGTTTGGTGTTTTGTCCCGGTCCACTCGAGCTTCCTAGCCTTTGCTTGCCGTTAGTTTGGGGAAATCCGATATCCTAAGAATATTATCGTCTAACATTTATCTTTTTGTAGCATACTTGATAAAGCGGTTGAGATTTTTTGTGATATATCTTCATGCATTGGTTATGCAACCTATCGATATTTTTGAGTTCTAGTATGGGGTTTTTAAGTCTTAGGCTAGGAAAAATTGAGGACATTGTTTAATTTTAGTATGGGGTAGTATATCTTCGATATGATCTTACATACCTTTGCCCGTTGTTCTCACGTACCCCGTTTTCCCACAAAAATTTTAAAAACATGAAAAAATTTAAAAAATTTCAAAAATAAAATAAGTATTTTGTCACAATTTTGACTTTTCTATTGGGTAGAATAAGAATAAATTTTGACCTAATCGAGCGTGTTGAGCTCTAGCTTGTTCCTTAACTTTTAGGCTAAGCGTTCGCGAAAATTCGCGAAGAACGAAAAATGATAGAGTTGATTATGAGTTGGATGCTAAACAAGGATTATTTGGAAATCTTAAGAGCCCACGTACTGTTAATTTATGGCTTTTTCTCCATAAGGCTTTAACCCTGATTAATTTACGTGTTTTTTTGGAAATTAAACTTAAATCAATAATTTTTATGTAATATATAGCAAACAATTTAGTCTTAGTTCAATCTTATACTTGAATTTTTCAAAAAGAAGTCTTCTTTATATAAAGTAAATAAAAAAAATGATAAAAAAATATAATAATAATAATATCAACCGTGGGCTGATAAAAGTTTACTACCTCTTGCCGGCTCATAACCGATGTGGTAGTCTTCTAAAGAAAACACATAGTAAGAATAAAAATCTGAGACTGATAAAAGTTTGCTGCATCTTGCCGGCTCACAACCGATGTTGCAACCTTCTAAAAGGTTAAGGGTTACAATTGCATAAATGTTATGTTTAAGTTTAAATTAATAAATAGATCTCTTTTTGTTAAATTCAAATATGCTTTTGAACTTTGACTATTTCATTTTAAGTTTTGAAATAAGCTATACGGGAAACTTGAGAGTTTTTGAAACCTAAGGTCCGTGAGTCCCGATACTAGTCTCTGTAGGGTGTCAAAAGCCTGGTCACTTAGCCGCAAGGTTGGGATGTGTCGAGACGAAAGTCGCTACATGGGATGATCTCGCCTTCAAACTTATTATTCTCGAGTGGAACGTGAAAACATAGAATTTTGCAAAACGTTAAACCATGGTTGAAATTCAAAATAGCACATTCACCTAAGATATAATAATTGTCGGGAGTAAAAAGTTCACAAGTTGCAAATATGAGTAGTGTTAGCATCTTAACTGATATTTAGCGGTGATTTCGTTTTAAGCTTGGTTTGGAGCAAGTGAAAAGTCGGGGACGATGAATTTATCCTTTTTGGGGCATTCTCGGATCGAAATGCATCTTGTTCTATGATCCCTAACAGTTATGGAAATAACGAAAGTCAGAATATTCTAGGTAGTTGCTAAAAAAATGGAAAAAGTTTTGAAAAATGGGAAAATGGGGTGTTTTAAAGCTTGTGATTTCTTAACTCTCCCCACAAAAGTTTTTGCTACTTTCCAAAGATTTAGTTTGGGGAAGTTTTGAGATATTTGGTTTTAGAGCATATAACATTGCGTGAGGACACGACAATCACTTAGTTTGGAGAATTTTGATATGTGAGAAATCACATATCCTTTTTATACCAAAAATGGCCCTTAAATGATCAACATGTGCAAAAATATGCTTGTATTTGTGTATTTTGTTGTTTGTAAATGTGTAGGTACGGATAATGCAAAAATCACAAGAAAAAGGTCAAAACCGAACAAACACGGACACGGGGACGGATAGAGTGCACAAGAGCCGGAAGTTTCTAGCAAAAGGTCATCAAAAGTCAACCCTTGGTCAACAATGGTCAGCCCACAAAATACCAAAACCCTCAAAATACCCTTAATGTTAACTCATTTTCACCAAAAGTCCTTAAAACCCTAACACCGTTAGTCTTTTTATTATAAAGACTAACGGTCGTTAACTCCTTATAACTATAAACCATTAAAACCATTTACGCGGCCCATTCCTTTTTAATAAAACCATGGCCCATTCCCTTTACATCAGGCCCAAGTCAACACCCACACCCTCGGAGTCAACCAAAGTTATAAAAAGGAAAAGAAAAGAAGCGGGAAAAACAGTTTTTGCTGTTCACCCGTCTTCCCCACTTTTACCCTGCCTAAAGTACTCGATTAAAATTCAATTAACAATCATCCAAAGTGGGGGACTATGTAGATTCTCAGTACAAGTTCCATGCTAAAAAGGAAGAAGTCACAGTGCTCCTGATTGGTCAAGATGGTCAAGGGAATGGACCACATGGCTTCAAAACAAATACCGAGGAAATGGATATTTTTACTCTAATAAACTAAGCATAAAGAAGCACAACAGCCTCTGGACACACGGATTGCTCGCTGGCTTTGGCAATACGGGTGATCCACTTTTTGATTAAGGACAGATTGGCTGCTAATGTGGGAAGCAAAGAATGGCAAGAATTCATTTGGAGCGTCTAACAGACTTGAAGACCTAGAATCTTCCTTCTCCTGCTATAAATACAAGCATCCTTTCACTCACAAAAAAGAGAGAGGAGTAGTTAGTTTTTAGCAGCTTAGTATAGCTTTTAAATTTAGCAAATGTAATTTTCCATTTAATGTTTTCAGTCATTGTAATCTCATTTTCAAGTTGTAATCAGTTTTTTCTATTAATAAAAGTTAAGTTTACTCATAATTCAATTGTCTTTACTTTTATGCAAAATGCTTAAATAAGTTCTCTTTTGTTCATTTAAGCTCAATAAGCTCTTAAATCTACTCATAAGCTAGTTGTTTACTTAGTAAAGCCATCAAAGCTTAACTGAGCTTATACTACTTAAAATCTACTCTCAAATACACCTCAGCTTTTAATATGGAAGGGAAGCTAGTAATGGAAGGGCTTCGAAGACCACACCAGCTTATCCTAGGATAAGTTGGAGCTTGTTGATAGCTCAAAAAAGCATTTATAAGCCTTGTTTGTGCAAAGGCATCTTGTGAGTTCATATTTCTCTCTTTTATAGCTTATTACTGCTCTCTAGTTTAAATTCTGCTTAAATTAGCTTAATACTTGCTTATTTCTGTTTAAATTTGCTTAGTAGTGCTTATTATACTTGTTTCATGCTTATTCAGTTAATTAGATAATATAGATCTTAGTTTCTTAAAATCTGTCATAAAATCAGTGAAAAACCAAAAATATTAGCATAGTTGAGTAGCTTATTATTCTGGCTTATTTGTTTATTGGAAGTTGTTCATTAGGTCTGTTTATAGCTTATTCATTGTATCCTCCCCCCCCCCCCCCCCCCCCCCCCCCCTGCTCTATTTGCAATTTGTACCTTAATTCTCAAATTTATAAGCTAAAAATGAGTTTAATCATTTTAAAGGGGTGTTTGGCACAAGACAGCACTAACTTGAGTTAGTGCTGTCAAAGGCAATTTGACCTTTTAAATTGATTTTGGATTTCATTTTGAGGTTTATGAAGTTAGGAATTAAGGCTTTTGTAGGATTAAAATAGGTTTAATCAAGTTAGTATGTAAGTTGTATGAATCTGTGGTAAATAGCTCAAATCCACAAGTCTCTTAGCTCAAACTTGTTCTAGCTGATTTTATTGGTCATTTTGTATTTGTTTTGGTGTTTTATTAGTGTAGAATTCAAGTTCCTGAGCCTGCATCATTTAGTCTTAAGTTTTGGTTATAAACTGTCAAATGCATCAGGCATTAATTGTTGTCTAAATGTCATTTTTCCAAGCTAAATAATAGGGACAGGTAAATAGCTAGTCTTAAGTTTTTCAAAATTAAGTAAACTAGTTGAGTGTAGGACTAGATTAATGTGTTTATGCTTACTTTTGGCGGTAAAAATTAGCACTATTAGCTTATCTGGTTTTTAGTGTAAAACAGTACTTTGTCTATTTTTCATTAAACTTTGAAAACAAAATAAAGGTGTATATAGTTTTTAACCAGCTTTTCTTTAATCATTTGCTTTCAAATTACTTTTAAGTAATGTTTCAGTAGTCTTTAAGCCTAGGTTTAAGAAGGTATAGGGCTTATTATCACAAGGGACATTTGGTTACTCAAATTTAAGCTCAAAAGGTGATATACTGTTTGTTTGGTTTCCAGTTTAGTATAAAAAGCTTAATTTGCTTATTTCAGCTTGTGGCCTTTTCTCTTGCTTATTTCCTGTTTAAACTAGCTTATTAGGTTAGAAGTTAGTTGATAATGGCTTATTTGATTGTGTTTCTAGCTTATCTTAGTTTTTAGCTTATTAAGTTTTGTAAAAAGTAAAAAAAGTAGTCAAGTGCTTTCTGTCTGTTTTAAGCTAATTAAATGGCTTATTGATTAGCTTTTAGAAAAGTTGTTTCACAAAAATAGCTTATTATAAGCTATTTTACAACTTTGCTTTTTAAGTTTTTGCAAAAAAAAAAGAGAAACTAAGAAAGTCGGGGGTGAGCAAGACTCGAACCCCCGACCTCAACCTAGCATCAACCCTTTTATAAACCTCACAACACACACCCTCACCAACGTGCCCTGGGGACTTTTTCGTTTAAACTTTGCAACATTAATCTCTTATACACGTTTTGCACTATTTAGCTTATTAAGCGTTTTTAGCTTATTTGGCAGCTTATTCGATAAGCTGTGTTTCCAAGCTTATTTTTCTTAGATTCTACACTATTCAAGCTACTTTTCATGATTTTTTCAGAATTTTTATAAATAGTTTAGTATTTTTAAACATTTAATTTCATTTAAATCGTTTTTAATTCATAAAAAATTATAAAAAAAAAGTCAAAAAAATATAATTCTTTTTTAGGAAATTTTCTTTTCATATTTAGAACCTAGGAAAAATAGATTTGCTTTCGTAGGGTTAAAATTGCAAAATTTTGATTTTTAAAGAACGGGATTGAATCCCGTTCATATTTTTAGTGATTTTAGCTTAAAACTCTTTCGTTTTTTGTCTAGTTTTCTTTGTCCTAGCTTTTTAGTCAATTAAAACTTATAAAAACCAAAAAGATCATTGTAAGACTTAATTTTGTTGATTTAGGGTTTTTAGGTCCCGTTTAAGATTCCTGAATTGCATTTTTAGTTAAAATTTACTTTCCCATATTGATTTCTCATAGTTAGGTTTAATTGTATCTTTATTTGTTCCCTATTAGGATTTGTATTGAATATGTCCTTCAGTGCTTTTACAAATGGAATAATTTCATCCCTAAAACAAGATTTTATATGTTCAAACCCCCACAAGCCCTCAGTGATGGTTGTGGCTCTGGTTCTTTCTTTGACAACCACGTCAAAGCCAGCAAGATGGTGTTTAAGTTTCTTCAAAGTCGAATTAACCATGCTGAATTTAGGAAGTTCTTTTGGAACATCGACTTTGGTGGGTCTACAAGAAGGACTAGGATCTGAAGAATTCATAGAATTCTGAGACCAAAAGGCTTGTTCAGCAGATAATTCAGTTTGTAGAACAATTTTTTTTCAAAATCTTGAGAAAGTTGGCTGAGAACAGCATAATCAACTGGTGTGGTATTAACTTTCTTTTCTAAAACTATTGGATCCTGTTGTTTTAAAAGCATTTTTGAACGGCTCTCTTCAGCAAGCGTAAGTGTCTCTTCAGAGTCAGGAATCACGATAGCACAAGTGTTCTTAATGATATTACCATTATAAAGCTTTGGTTCCAACTGCTGAGCTTTCTTCAGATAGAAAGAATTTTGAAAACCTAGAGCTTGTTTAGTGGTATGATCGTTGAAAAACTATGGTTTTGTCAACATATGAACAGTTTGTGCGGATTGATCTCTTTTATAAACAATATTATCTAGCTGTTTGATCTTCTTTTCTAAAGCAGTTTCTCTGTCAATGTTTCTAGATTCTTCTTTCTTAAAATCATTTTTAAGAAGAGTAACTGTTTGCATTAAAGATTTCTTTTCTTTTAGGTGTTCAGAAAGAGTTTGTTTAAGATGATCAATCTCTACAGACTGTTTACATGAATCTGAAATGTTATCTTTACTTTTTAAATCAACATTTTGTCCTTCTTTCAAAACATTAACTTGTTCTTTATATCTTTCAACCTTAGCAGTTAAAGTATCATTGACACTTTTATTGTCCAGATTAATCTTGGTGCAATTAATTACTTGGCTTTTTAGTTGTTCAATCACTGATAATATCAGTGCATCTTTTTGTGCAGAGGAGTTTGAATTCTGAACAACTGCCTGTTGTCATTCTGTCACATACTGAGAATAAAGAATGATATTGCTATCACTGGTTATTTCAGTCTCTGAATGGTTCACAACACTCGATTGTTCAGAAGACGGCATCACCTGCACACCTTGATTTATCATGTTGTTATCTATATTATATTGATTGTTTACCTCAGCGAGAGCATCTAAACCATAATGAGATAAATTCACCATGAGAGCAACTTTGGCAGTATTGAGATCATCATAATCAGAGTCATATGCATCTAAATCATCGGCTTGATAAGCGGAATTATAGGTAATGACTGTCTGTGTGGCTTGACCTTCTGCAATTCCTGGATCTGCCAAAAATGTTAGCTCTTCTTCATGTAGAATTTGACCATTTGCTTGAGCTTGTACCAGCAACACTTTATCCTTAAACCTAGAATCATCTCATTTCCTTTTAGGCTTAGTGCATTATTTGGACATGTGTCCCTCTCCTTTGTAGTTGTAACAAATAACAGTCCTTTGTTTCCAAGAATTGCTTCCACTTGCTCTTGGGGTGTAGGTCTTACTTGTACCCGTAGCAAAAGAGATTTGCCTCCCTTGTACTGGTTGTAAAGTCACTCTTCCATCATTAATGGTAGCTGGTTGCCTAGGATTTGATGAATTCCTTAGCTGGTTATTGGTAGTAGGATAGCGAGATGTGACGATAGCTGATAAGAATGACATCATATGGTTGATGGCATCAATGGGATCATCACCTTGCTTGAACACTGGAACAGTTAGACCTAAGTC
>BQNB010139430.1:0-17559 GCA_026074375.1 Tanacetum coccineum
TGGAGTCTAAGTATGGTTTTTAGGTCCAAACTTTTTAGTGTTCGTATAGATTCGAAACTGAGTAGTTAAAAGTTTGATTTTATTTGAGGCAATTAAGAGGGGATATAAATTAGTAGAAAAATCGTAGAGATAGTAAACTCATAATATTTAATGCGTGATTTTTGGTAAAATTTATAAAGGTCAGTAGGTGTGGTTTAGAAAATGGTATAGTAACACTAAAATTCTGCATTTTCGGGTAAATTGTTGAACATTGAAAAGTGTGCAAACGAATTCGTAAATGTTGGGCATGGTGTCTGGGTGACCCATGAGGGTAATTAAACATCTTATACATCCATCATATGATTGTTACATGGGCATAAGCAATTGGATTGGTCGCGTGTAACACGTGTTTGTTTTGTTGTTTAGATTTGTGCTAGTGTTTATGGAAGCTACAAAGCAATCAGGTGAGTTTCATAGCCCCTTTTTCTTATGTTTTCTTGGGGTGAAAATGATGCTATAAGTTTAAATGTTTTAGTTACTGTGATAACATATTTTAAATCAGGCATGGGCTATACGAGACTATTGTATGTTATGTGCTACTTTCTAATGTGATATAGATTGTTGTGCTTGAGCGTGACCGTCTTAAGGCATTGGTGGATTGTTAGTAGTGAGCATGACCATCTCATTGTTGTGGATTGTTAGTAGTGAGTGTGACCGTCTCATTGCTGTGGATTGTTAGTAGTGAGCGTGATCGTCTCATTGTTGTGGATTGTTAGTAGTGAGCGTGACCGTCTCATTGATGTGGATTGTTGATAGTGAGCGTGATTGTCTCATTGTTATACGTTTTGTTTCTATGTTTGTGATCATTGAGCGTGAACGTCTCAATGTGGATTGATGTGATTGCATGTTAGCTTGTATGATAGATTGTTGTATGTCCTGCTATGATATGTTTTACTTATCACAGTGATTTTTAAAGTGAGTTATTAGCGTGTCTTAAACCTATGACTCTCACCAACATTATGTTGATGTTTAAGCATCATTTTCAGGTGAGCATCATGGGAATAAGATAGAGAGAAGTGGCTAGAAAGAGACCATAGGATGTCATGGAGTTTATTGCTTTTATGTCTTGAATATTGCATTGTTTAAATTATGGATACTTGCTATGCAGTTAATCTCGGCGAGATCTCGGCGAGATCTCGTCGAGATCTCGGATCTCGGGGTAAAAAAAAATCTCGGTTTGTTATGACACTTTGTATCTATACTTTTATTATTTATTGCATGTAGAATTCTCTTTATAGACGCCATTGTGTTGTGATGATATCCATGATGTTACGCCTCGCGTTTTCGCCTTGGCGGGGTGTGACAACCGTTACAGGAACGCCAACTTAGGTTGTTGTTTTTGATCGATGATCAAGACGTTGTAAGTAGTTGTGTCTTTAGCATAGTAACGGTCGGGAAAAAGTGTCTAGCAACTTGTACTTTAGGCTTAATCTATTTTGTTTCTTGATTTTTATTTACACAATTTTCATTCCCTCTCACCTAATGATTAGCCGCTGGTTTTACGCGAATAAGGATGTGATCGAGCGTGCATGTATATTCCGTCGTTATGGCCATGTATGCATGTCTCAGTTGCCTCGTTGGTTTATGACTTTTGGGTGGAATGTTAGAAGGTTTCCTACCCCTATATTATTCTTCATCCTAACGTTGGTTAAATTCGAAATTTAGGGGATGTGATCGAACACACATGCTCTATTTTGTCGTTACGGCCATGAATATGTGCTTCAGCTGCCTTGTTGGAATGGTACTTCTGGTGAAAGATTGTAGAATGATCAACCGTAAGCCTTTCCATACAAAAACCCATATTTACCTTTATAAACTTGTTACTCCTTGGCTTTAGTGGTGGAGATGTGTATCCTTGCCAAGCTTATGATAGAATACTCATCATGACCGAGCAATTGAGCGAATTAGTTACATGTTACCATAGATTAGTTGAGTGATTTGAGTGTTTTCATCTTTCTATTTCGTGAGGTGTTTGGTTGTGTACTTGTAATAGATCAAATAAATGCTTTAACAGAAAATATCCTTAAGGATATATTTTTATAAACTTCTAAAGACTACATGAGGACAAGTAGGATTCAAGTGGGGGGAATATTTGATGGACATCAAATAACGTCTATTTTATAGCATCATTTATCCCGTCTTTATTGCTCGTTTTACATTCTTTTATATAAGAATTAATACTTAATTGATTATATTTATTATTTGCAGTAAATATCGAGCATATGGTGAAAGTTAGTGAAAAGCCACACATTTTGGAGCCTAAACGATGAATTAAAATAAAATATCAAAGAATGAAAGATTTGAATACGTCACAATGTTTTGTCTATAACTTATTCGTCCGGACTCCGTTTTAGGTGATTTAAAATGCCACGGAAAAAGAAATAAGATGTCTTTGTCTTTATAAGATAATATACCCAAAATATTAGAATTGGCTCATGATATATACTGGTGGAATAACCAAACTCGTGGTTATTAAACTCTTAGCCCATATTAATTTTAGCCCAATTATTAAGTAATATAGGAATCCATTATGTACATGGGCTAGTTGATAAGGACAAGTAAAAAAAGAAAGGAGAAGCCCACGATGGGGGTTTTTGTTTAGACGACAACAAAAGCAAGAAAAGGTTTCCATCCCTTTTGTTATATATACTTAATTCTTTTGGGAGGAAAATCATCATCAGACGCCAAAAAAGAAAAGAAGCGAAATAGTATGCAAAAAATAAAGAAGAAGAATAGAAGATCTTGTGAAGTGCTCCAAGCCATGGAAAAACTCTTGTAATCTCTACACTCTACTATACGTGTTCGGTTAGCATTATGTTTAATCGTTCATCTATTATTTCGTGTATTGTTACAATGAATATCGGCTAATACCTTTAGGTATTAGCCATGTTTATGATAATATAATGTTTTGATTTGTCTTTATATCGTTTGTTCTTTATTCGTTGTATGTTGATTATGTTTATCTCTTCATACCATTTATGTACTTAATTATATTTTTTTTCTATCATTCAACTAGATCTAGTCCTACATATTTAATGCGCTGCAACTTCGGTGTTGTTTGGGCGTAGGCTAAGAGTCCGGGATAGAAACATATAAATATAGTTTCCTAGATAAATTATAATCAACGGTGTGAGCTTTATGCGGGTTTAGGTTAATTGTGACAGGATTAACTAGCGACAAACCTCGAGTATAGGGAGAAGATCCACCTAACTTTGGAATGATATACCACCAACGAATTAATACAATCATTGCACGAATAGACAATCAAGGCATATTATTAGATTAAACTGGCTAATACGTTTTCCTCACGTTTGACTGCTTCTCAATCTTTTATTAATCACTTGTGTGCGTTATTTGTCATTACCTTAGGATAATTAGAAGTAAACTCGTGCTAGTCTCTTAGGCTGAAAACCTCCCTCTTTGCATTAGTTTAGGTTTAATGAGATTTAATTTAAGAATTATTAGGTAGATTTTGTACTAAAACCTAGATAAAATTAAAAATATAGTAGACATTAAGAGTTAACTTCTACTTTCAATGATCGACACCCTACTTACCAATGAAACTATAATTGACCGGGTACACTGCTCGTTAAAGTGTTATTTTTAGGTATAGTCGGCATAAAATAAATAGTAAAACTTGATACATAAATAACACCTACACAACGACACATCAGCTTAACATCTTGTTTTTAAATAGGTGTCTTAAAGCTGAGCGATCGGTGTGGACAATCGTTTTGGATAATATCAGATAGGGTCAGAATTTGTCGAATGCAAAGACTACAACCATCCGTTCTTTTTCAGTTACCATATATTTTTGCTGAGCTATATTAAGAGCTTTGCTTGTAAAATAGATGGGGTGAAAGTGTTTACCATCTTTTTGACCTAAGACTGCTCCAACTGCGAAACCACTTGCATCACACATTAGCTCAAATGGCAGATTCCAATTTGGGCTCACGATCATAGGAGTACATGTGAGTTTTTCTTTTAATGAATTGAACGCTTTGTGACATTCATCATTGAATTCGAATGGAGTATCTTTTTCAACCAATTTAGTTAGAGGACGGGTAATTTTTAAGAAGTATTTGATGAAACGTCGGTAGAAACGGCTATGTCCTAGAATAAACTTCTAATGCCTTTGAATTAGTAGAGTGGAAGCTTAGGAATTATGTCAATTTACAGCTTTCTTGTGCTTAACTTATGTAAGGCGTCTTGCACTGGACACTTTTGTGTCCCAGCACCAATCTCCACTTCTTTACCATATAAGTGACATTTTTTGCTAGATTTAAGAGTACAAAGATTTGCATGCTTTGTACGTTGTAAGCAATTCTTCCTATCGAGGGTTATTCAGAGCGTTATCGAGAGTTCTTTTAGTTTCAAATAACAGAGAAAATCATCCTACTGAATACTGCCATGGGATACTTTGATCAGTGTCTATGAAAGATAGCTATACATGCACCTCTGAAAAGTGTCGCCACGAGAGCATTTACATAATTTGGCGTTTTAAGTCCGTTTTTGGTTATTTTAGCTCGTTTTTAAAGGTACAAGGTATGTGTAATTAAGCACATACCACTTGCCAGTAGATTTTGGTTAAGATTTGGTGGTGCTTTTGGAGGTATCAGTTGACTTTACCTTCATTGATGGTTTAGCATCTTTATGCGTCTTCCTTCTCTTTAACCCTTAGTCTGGTCCAGCAGGAGGGTCTTCATCGCTATCAGCATCATCTGGCTTTCTTTTCTTCAACTTCTCTGCAACACCTTTGTCCATGGCATCTTCATCCTTAAGTATTGACTCTATGAGAGCATGATATAGAGCACCGTGCTTGGGATTTCTGTCAAAAGACTTGGATTTAGTCATTGTTTCGAACAAGGTTCTTTTTTGATCAAATTCTTTCAGTGAAGCTTTATCAATCTTGCAAATGTCTGCAGTACTTTTTTGAGGTTGCTTTTATTGTTTGGGTACATCTGTGACAACTACTGCAGGAACAGTGTGTTCGCGAATAAAATTAGCAGTTTGTTTTCGGATTACTTTATGAAGAGAGTCTTCCAGATTGGTTCCAAGGCTTGATTGCTGCACGAATTGCTAAATTGTGATCAACATTTCTGAGTATCTTGACTTCCTTCTCCAAGTCAAAAACTCTTTGATGGATAGCAGAGAGGTTTATAGATTCAGGAATTGCAATGGTTGAGGTACATTATCATGATATTGCAATGTACACCTGATGATCAGTTAATACACCTGATGATAATGTTTCATCATCCGTAGGTACATTATCATCAGGTGTATGTACAAACTCACCTTCTTGTGTTTCTTCTTCATCATCTGTCTTATTGAGATCAATATTTTTGTCATTATCAGATTCAGTTCTTTTATCATCACCTTGTTGATCATCATCATCATCATCAAGCGCGGGGTTATTTGTTTTTCGTCGATGTCTCTATAGCAGACGTATAGACCATACAGCTAGCGGGTTTTTTGGTCGCTCTCTATTTACGTTAGAACCTAGTAAAAAAAGAAAGGTTCTGTCAAGGTACTTTTCAATCTTGAAAATTTCCTACTAACTAAAGTTTGCCAATACTCTAGTCTAAACATATTTTAACAAAATCTGATCATCAACACAAAAGCTTTAACAAAATCTGATCATCAACACAAAACCCAATGGAAGAAACCAAGCACTTTATCACCAACGTTCTTCCTCCTAGCTTCCTCATGGTCCACGATACCGAGGTGGTCAGTAAGCATACACAAACGACGTGATCCCACATCTTCACTTCCAGCATTAGAGGCCGTTAAAGGAGCAGAACGTTGTCTACCTATCATCACCCACGACATGTAGAATATATAATTCCAATGATTGTTTTAATAACAAAAATAGAGGTATACAATGTTGTACAAAAAAATGGTTGCGCCTTTCTTTCCATTGAATCATCTTCATCTTTCCTGTGGGCGCACCAAAATCAACAACATGTTCCTGTTCCACAAAAACAACAAAATAAATGAGCTGATGTTGATTCCAACCTAAACTAAGATATCACCCAAAAAAATTAAAAATAGAAAATTACATACATATCTAAGGTTCGTTCGTGTTTCAAGGGGATTCTAATTTATCAAATTAGGTTGCTTATAATAATAGACATAGCCAAACAAAGGTTTGTGCTTTCACTCTCATCTGTTCATATCATATAGTTGTCAATAACAGACATGTATCTGTACATATATTTATTGATTCCTTGACACCTGTAAAACCGTGATCTCAAGTTGCATATAGTATTTAGATACACTGAATAGACTATTGGTTTAAGTAGTACCTGAAGGTGCAAAAAATCAATTATAATTATTCACTTCTTATTGTAATTCTTCAAAGAAAAAGATTTATGACTATCATAGGTTCAAATACATGCGTATTCAAACACTATATAATTCAGATTATCGCATACTAACATTCCTTAAGAGATCATGAATATAATAATTCCAAAACTTAATGTTGGAGTGATTAGTTCGACGAAAAGAATTTACCTTAGTTCTATCACTGTATGTCAGTTAAGTTTCAGCCTCTTCAACTCCAACATCTATTGCCGCTTCTTCCCCTCAATCTTCTCATAAATGTCGCCAAAATTATGCGTCGACGCCGACAATAGCCGATTCAGAACTACTTATCTTGATACGTGTTAAATCTGCCAAACCAAAACAACAAATATTAGTAGATTTCAAATGCTATGTGGGGATAGTCTACTGATTGCTCTTTTCTAACATTTCGCGACACAGGGCTTTAAAACAGTCAGCGAGTGGGACGGTTTTGTATCACTCTTAACTGCGGGTAAAAAATGAATGACTTTTAAGTATGGGTTAAAACAGGATGAACCGACCCACAACATATTTTTTTTCTATCAGATTTCTTTTAGTATCAATAGATAGGTGCAAAATATGATTAAAAAAACTACAGTGTTCCAAATCTGATCCAACATTTAATAAAGCAACTTATGACGTTTTTAAGCTCTAAAGTACACTCCTGACAAATTTCAACCCGTTTGAGTCTTAAATTAAGTCTTAAATTCTAGCTATAACATTTTCTAAGTATTTTACAATTATGTTAAGTTGCATTTTCTTACTTGGTGTTTTAAAGGCGCAACTCGTCAGCTGCACCATTGACATCTTGTTCTGCGCAATTATAAATCAACATCTGCATAAAGAAAATGCACTCAGTTACATATATATCAGCGATGAGATACTAAAACTCGACAACATAAATTTCATATGCTAATTCCAAATTATAAACATGAATGATTAGTCCAACTTTTTTTCCCATTTATGGCCAACCAATCATTCCATTACGAATAGAAGACAACAAATTATCATCTAAGTTCTAATTTATGTACATAAGTTGTCATATATTTATCATCTCAGTGGAACCCCATAAATTCTCGACAAATTAATGTTACAAAAAATGGTTAAAAAAAACGAAAACTACCATGAAAAACATACCTTCAATCCCTCAAATTCGCTCACTGTCTCCTCCGAAAATCCACCTATCAAAACACAAATACTGATCTATTAAAAAACTATTTGAATACAATCAAAACACCATGCAAAAAACAAATACAATACCTAAAATTATGAATTGCAAAGAAGAGCAGAACGAACTTTTTTTTGAGACTGAAGCAAGGCTCAAACAAAGATATTCAATGTATTCAGGGTACCAAAATGGCTGCAGCCACTGGTATGATATGGCTGCATCGCCAGTCTAGATACACCATGAAACAACGAGCCATTAGTAATAGATGTCATCATCGCCAGCAAATACCCAACAACATCAATTATGACAGACCTTTTCTCTATAAAAAAACAGATCTCAACACACGCCTTTGTCAATCTTTCTTGCTCTCGTCGCACGCCATGTATAGCGGCAACGAAAAATATTATAATCGATTTCTGGTTTTTATGTGTGCGTCGCTCAAACATGAGCACAAAATATATGCAAGCCAAAATGTGAAATCATAAGCAACCCCAAACAAACTGCTTCAAAACGACGTGACCATAGTTGATACAGTTATAAGCATTAGCAATTTTTTTTACAGCTCAACCATGGGCAGAAAACATGTGCAGGCCAAAACCCGAAAGCATAAGCAAGCCCAAACCATCAATCTTACATAAGGTTGTTGCGCAACATCGAACCACATTAGGTATAAAGGGCTTCGACCCGACATGGCTGCAAACACGTACGCGTGCTGCCCCGCCAAGATATGACTTGATTTCGCTCGCAAAATAAGTGGATTTTTTTCGTGTTACGTTGAAGTACACAATGGCCACATTACACACTTGCCAAAGTGTAACAATTCATAAGCTATCAATCGGCTTATTTTGCAGCCAATGAGCATGTCACCATCGTCACACAACCGTCGTATCATCGCACGCCATAATAGGGGCAACGAAAAGAGCGGTGGCATCGAAGGAGCATAAGCCGACAATATAAGCAAGGCCGAACCATAAATCATAATTTTAAACAGAAAGAACAAAGCCAGGTTTCAATTAACCATAAAGATCATGAAATCAGACAGGAAAACATATACCTTCTTTTTTTGCAAGGTTAATAACGCCAAAACAATAGTGAGCAAACCAAACATGACACCGAAACCACCACCACCAAAAAATCCCCTTGGCTCATATATAAATGCAACAACAAAGAACAAACCACAACTAAAAACCAACGCCATTAGATAGCAACAGTAATTGTATCATCGAAACCACCACCACGCCATTAAATATAGCATACCACAAACCTCAGAAGAAAAGACGAAACTATGATCTTTAATAAAAGCCCATAATCTGCTTTTAGAGAGAAAGCAACAAAGATCGGTGAGATCTGTTTCTAGAGAGAGAAAAAAAAGATTGAAAGAGATGTGTTGAGATCTGTTTTTTGAGAGAGAAGAGGTGAGTAGGGGATACGTGTCATGATTAAATGAGAAAACCCAAGAAAAAACGGGTCGGGCCGATTTTTGCATTAACTACATTTAATGTTGCCTCGGGGCAACGATCTTGATGGTTAATTATATGGTATAATGAGTAAAGACAATTACTTGCAATCAAAATACTATGAAGAAATTTTTTATTCCATCGAGTGATTATACAATCATCATTCAACGATGTTGTACAAGATACATGAAATAATATTTGTACAACATATAAGACTAACAAGCAAAAGAACCCGCGCGTTGCGGCGGGGCTAATTTTTTCTCGAATAATTTTTTTTTACGTTTCAGGGTTTTTTTTGCGATGCGTTATGGCGGGGCGATAATTTTTAATATTTTCTTTTTTATGTATGATTCGGTAACAAAAATTTGCGTTGGGACGGCCTAATTTTTTCCACGAAATAGTTATTTTTTTGGGACGGTTTTGTAAATTTTTTTTACGAAATCTTCGGTAAGAAAAATCCGTAAATAGTTAAAAAGGTGAGAGTCCGTTTGTATTTTTTTTACTTTGGCCAGATTTAGGCTATTTATTGTGGTTGTTTTTTTTTTTGAGCTAATATTTTTCCGGATATTATCCTTTTTTTGTACGATTGGAAAAAAAAAATTTGCGTTGGAACGAGTTAAATTTTTCTCGAATATTTTCTTTTTTGGGACTGTTCGATATCTTTTTTTTTTGTGCCGATGAATGTAAAAAAGTGAGGAACAATAAAAAACTGACGTGTTTTATTTTGTTAAATTTTTTAACAGGGATTTTTTGTGTAAGAAAAATCGAATAGTTAAAAGTTGAGGGACCGTTTTGTATTTTTTTTACTTGGGCCAGATTTTGGCCACATTTATGCGAATTTTATGTTCATTTTTTGTCGACAAATGTGTATATTTAGTAAAACAATTTTTTTATATGCCTTATGTGATTGGATCCTCATGTTTAGAAGTGTTTTGTTTTTTGCTATATGAAGTTTTTTTTAATATAATGGGTTAGTACGTTTTGAAACATATCGATTATTTAAAGTTATTAGATATCGAAGATGTTTCCGCGGGTATTTTTTTTTATCTGAAATAAATCGAACTTTGTAATATTTTTTTTTTCCCTCACTACTATTGTGCATACAAATTTTAAAAAAAAAAAAAAAACTATTCGGTGCTTAGTCCCAAAATGGAGCCTTACTTAGCTAAGGCCCACAGTCAAAACGCCTAGCGTTTATTTTCACGAGATGTGTATATTTTAAATATAGTTTCTACTAAATATTACAGACATAAAGCTTCCATACAAACAACTACTTCTTCTATGGAAAAAACCTCTTGATAGCTCTTGAAAGATCCGTAGACAATCTGAATGGAACACCCAAAATAAATATTTTAACAAGACATCAAAGACACTAGAAATACTTACTTGCAACTAATTTAAATAGAGTTTTACGCTCCATGTAACAAACAAGAAAATCATCAAAGATAAAAAAAATACTGAAATAGAAAAAGAAAAGAGGAAATGGGCTTAGTATATGTTGGTTTCTAAACGACCTGAATATAAAGTTCAAAGATTGTTTGCTACATTACATGAAGATATCCGCAATAAACGGAGCAGTGACAAAGTCTGGATACTTGGATTTTCATGTTGAACTTGGACATCCAACATAGAAATAATTTATGTCTCTGTCGAGGAAATGTTATCAAGGTTGAGAAATATACTACCATAATTAGATGAAACAGATCGACTGGAACTTGCAACCTGAGCAGGAGCAGCAGTAGTTGTTGCCTAAGCTTCAGCCTAAACTTAAGTACTTACAACCTCTTGATTAAATTCCTTGAGCTCAACATTTACTTTTTCAGCATCAGTTATTTCCTCATCACCTTTCCCTTTACCAGCAAGCTCTGGATCTTTCAACTCCACATTCACATCATCATACATTTCTTCATTAATATGATCATATTCTTCATCATCTACATCATGTGTTTCATCATCCGTAGGTACATAATCATCAAGTGTATGTACAAACTCATCTTCTTGTGTTTCTTCTTCATCATCTATCTTATTGAGATCAACATTTTTGTTATCATCAGATTCAGTTCTTTCATCATCACCTTGTTGATCATAATCATCATTACTAACTCCCCAAGACTCATACTCACTATCTGAAGAATCAACTTTGGACACATAAGGAACCCCTGGTTTTAAACTAGTTCCTTCATATATGTCAATAGACTTGCCTTCTGGCTCATCAGGAACCTCTGGTTCTAAACCATCTCCATCACCTGAGCCACCTGCCTAATGCACGTATGTTTCCCGTTTGCTTCTTTGGATAGCCTTTTTCATCTGAGCTTCCTCAAGTAAAGTAAATTTAGACAACAAATCAATTCCTTTGTTTCTTTTAGCCTTTATTGGTGCCTTATTCTTTGACACAGAAACACCAGGATTGTCTGTGATTTGAACACCCATTGGCTGTCTTCTAGTAGCAGATTTCTTGGCAGATTCTTCAGTATTGACAAGAGTTTGTTTCTTTAAAAGAGAAGCAAGTTTCTTCCATTTCCTAACTTTCTTGGGAGTTGCTGCTCTTGTTACAAATGCTAGATAAGTCTAATAGGAATTGGAGTTTTGTATCTTTTGATTTATCATTACTGCATGAATTAATGCTCTATACACTTGATTGTCTTCACTTTTGGCAACAAATTTCAAGGTGCCTAAGATACTGTCATCCATGACTGTATGCATGAACATTTTGTTCCTTATAGAGATGGACTTGTCCTTTGAAATGAAGTGTTGGATGATGGCCTTTGTAAATCTAGGATATGGCATGTTCTCCTGTCTTTTAGCACTAGAGTCTCCATTGTCAATCTGGAACATGAAATCTTCCCAAATTAATTCCACAAAGTCAACATTCTTTTTGTAGAACACCCCCCACAGGATTTGTGCTCTTGAAAGTCTGATCTTATCAAGACCTGTGGTTTTCCTAGAAAGGCATTTGTTGATGATGGCAACAAAGGTTCTCCATGGTTGGTGCATGTGGTCTGTATACACCTCAGTAACAGATCCAATATATCCTTTGTAGCCAAGTTCCTTGACGAATGAGACAATTTCTTCCTCAGAAGGAGGTTCATAAAACTCTTGATTCGAAAGTCTAGGACGGATCTGGAGAATATCTCGAAAGACTTCTACATCAATTCTACACCTTTTCTTGTCAAGCTTGAACTGGTACGAAGATGAGTCTTTAATCTTGGAGACGGTGAACCAAAACTATTGCATATAAATTTCTGGGACATCTGCAGTGATTAAGGGATTAATTCTCATGTTGCACTTGCCAATCTTGACTCGATCATCAGGTGCGACCAAGGCATTGTCAAGAGCAGTTTGTTGAGCAACAATAGGATTCATGGTTCTGCTAAGAATTATCCAATACAGTTTATATACAAACATATATATATTACTGATTGAGGATTTAGTTCATGTATTTTGATATTTTTAAGTGGCAAGATGTGATTATTAACCAGGGAATTAAGCACAAATTACCAGGCAAACTATTGTGAAACAAAACAAAGATCAATGAGCTAATATTAGAAAGTCAACTTAAAAAGTCAACAGACTAGATATTGGTAAAACAAAGTCAAACATGCTAATTTCAATCTAAGTCAAACAAATTCAAACCTAAATAATCATGTACGTTTCGCCTAGTACTATTTGACAGTGTATGTTTCGCCCAGTTATAATCTTAGGTATGTTTCGCCTAGTCATAATCTTAGGTATGTTTCGCCTAGAGTAAAACACGTATGTTTCGCCTAAGTAACACGTATGTTTCGCCCAGGTTTAACTAAATGTATGTTTTGCCCAAGTAAAAACGTATGTTTCTCCTAGGCTTACTCCTAGGTATGTTTGGCTTAATACTAGGTATGTTTCACCCAGGCTTAATACCCCGTATGTTTCGCCCAAGGTTAACCCCCATATGTTTTGCCTAGTTATAATTCACAAACACCACAACCTTCATTTTCCAAGCATCTAAGTTAAACTAAACATGATTCTAGCAAACACAAATAATACATGAACTCTTTTAACAAGAATTTTCCAATAAGAACACCACCTTTTTTATTATATCGAGTATAATGACTCGTTTAACCATGACTATCAAGATTTTGATGTTCTAGCTTGTTATCGCACACTCTAACATTTACAAGGAGACATTATAACACATATAAACACAAACCCATGAACATTTACATGTTCTTATCATTTCCCTCAAAAGTTCAAACCAAGAATCTTTCATAACTCATTCAAGTGTTAACCACATTAAGAACTGTTACAAGCGAGTAACCTATACCCCTAGAAAAGCAAAACCCCCTAATCAATTTAGGTTTTAACACACATTTGATTTTGAAGAACCCTAACCCAATTTCTAGGGTTTTCGAGCAAAATATTATGTTTTTGACCAATTCCTTTTGATTAGATGTTGTTTAGAATATAAAAAACAAGTTTGTAGTTTACCTTTTAGATTAAAACACACGATTTGTAGGTTTCTTGATCTTAGCCGATTATATCAAAGAAAAATAAAATAAGGAGTGTTTGTTTGTGTGAGTAAAAAGAACTAGGGGGTGGGTTGTTTGAAAACTTTATGTTTTTGGCAATTTCACCCCCTCATGTTTATATCCCCTTGCATTTTGCTTTTAAAGCTCTTCCTAAGGAAAAATCAAGTTTCTCTTTTGGCACAATTAGTCCCTAACAGTTTATTATACTAGACTTAGCTTCTTATTTTGCTATTAATTTCCTAACTGTTTAAACACATAACATATAAAGCCCAAACGTGTTAAAATTAATTAACTCCCCTTTCAATATTGATCTGTTATTGTTTAAAACCCTTTTTCCATTTATTAAATGATGAATTTTGAAGAAGATTATTTGACATTTTCTCCCCCTTAAATAATGACCCGTTTTCTATCTAAAGAGCTGTAGTCATTGTTTGAGTGGTCAAGTATATATGAAAATAATTTTTTGATGAAACATTAAGATGATTAAGTTCTTTTTATATCAACACCATAAAAATAAAATTTCTCTTATTTTAAACAAATAAATGCACTGACACGTACACTTATTGTATCTTGGAAGCACGAGTCGTGTTGAAAAGTAAACACAAGCCTTTGCATGATCGTAAAGTAGATCATGCCTGAGAACTGGAGTTTCCGTTATGAGGTTAAGTTTTCTTTTTGGCTAAATACTTGCCTTTAAGTTGAAGAACGGGTTTCTATCTGAAATAATAGCAAGCCAATGACATGTTTTGAAAACATTTAGAACTTCTGCTTGAACTTTATTTACAGCTTCGTATCATTATTGAATGACATTTCTAAAGCCGTAAATATTATCGATTTTCAGAATTCATGTCATGACAAACATATTTTTGGATTTTTTGATTTTTTATGAATTTTGAAGAAGATTATTTGACATTTTCTCCCCCTTAAATAATGACCCGTTTTCTATCTAAAGAGCTGTAGTCATTGTTTGAGTGGTCAAGTATATATGAAAATAATTTTTTGATGAAACAATAAGATGATTAAGTTCTTTTTATATCAACACCATAAAAATAAGATTTCTCTCATTTTAAACAAATAAATGCACTGACACATACACTTACTGTATATTGGAAGCACGAGTCATGTTTAAAAGTAAACACAAGCCTTTGCATGATCGTAAAGTAGATCATGCCTGAGAACCAGAGTTTCCGTTATGGGGTCAAGTTTTCTTTTTGGCTAAATACTTGCCTTTAAGTTGAAGAACGGGTTTCTATCTGAAATAATAGCAAGCCAATGACATGTTTTGAAAACATTTAGAACTTCTGCTCGAACTTTATTTACAGCTTCGTATCATTATTGAATGACATTTCTAAAGCCATAAATATTATCAATTTTCAGAAGACATGTCATGAAAAACATATTTTTGGTATTTTCTTGTTTTATATTTTTGAATTTGATTTTTTGGTTTTATATTTTTCTATTTTCTTTTTGTAAAATTTTATAAAAGTAAAAAAAATCTTTTTGTGTTTTTATGATTTTCTTATTTACATATAATACATAGGATATCTAACAAGTTACCACCATTACTCGTCCTCTTCTTCCGCCAGACTTTTCAGCTTTTTAGGAGACATACTTTTCATTCCAAGCTTGTTGATAAGAAAGTCAATTCGTTCTCGTCCCAATGCCTTGGTAAAGAAATCTGCTAGCTAGCTGATATTCTGTTTTGACGAAGTACATTTCAACCACCCCATTTTCCACTTGCTCCTTAATGAAGTGGTATCTGATGTCAATATGCTTGGATCAGGAATGTTGGACATTGTTACAACATAAAGCAATGGCACTTTTGTTGTTGTAGTACAGTGGAATTTTGTTAAATCCAAGGCCATAATCCGTCAATTGTGATCTCATCCAAAGTATTTGAGCACAACATCCGGATAAGGCTATGTATTCGGATTCTGTAGTAGATATGGCCGTGCTTTTCTGTTTCTTTGACGACCAACTCACTAATCTATCCCCCAATAGCTGCATACTTCCAGATGTACTTCTTCTCGTATCTTGGCAACCAGCGTGATTAGCATTTGTAAAAGCTATTAGTGCAATATGTAACACCCTCAAATCTGAGTACGCAGCGGAATGTTGAATATCTAAGGGCGTTACTTTATGGATCAATAGCACAAGATCTGAGAATGACTACTAAACATGTCGTTTGAAAAAGATACATTAGATTAACAAAATACTTGTTTGTTACATAAGCCCGTGGCTTCAAATTGTTCAACAATATAAATAAAGACTTCGGTTTATAACAATTGTCCCCAAAATGTAATAAGACCCCAAATCTTAAATGGTGACTCTTCAATTATTAACTTCCAATGTATCATCGCACCTCGTGCCTTATTGACCTGAAAAACATGCTTAAAACGTCAACATAAAGTTGGTGAATTCATAGGTTTATGTAAATCAATTGTAGGACCGCAAGATTTCCAAGTGTATGATTAAGCAACAAATGCAAACATCATAAAAAGTAATTATGTTTTCCTAAGCTCATGACACCGAGGCTCGACGTATATGAATGCAAATAAATTTGCCAACAAGTGTCCGTGGATGATGTGCTAACCCCGCAACATCCCAAATTCGACATGGTATGCGTTCGTTCCTGTTGATAGCTAGTCACCCGAACGGGGATTGTCAATCCCTAATAGATCTATTCATAACATTCGCGCCCACATAATGCAATTCCCAATTACATCTATGCAATTAACAGTTCATGATGATGGACATAATGGGTTATAGTTACTTAGGCAAACACGTAATCATAGTATAAAATGTACACTTGCGTCCAATTTGTAAAACAAAGCATGTTCTCACCCCAAGGATGTAAATCATTTAAATAACAGTAAAACATGGGGCTATGAACTCACCTTAGTAAATAGTCCTCTGAAATGATATTAGATATCCAAGTATGAATCACACCGTTAAATACCTAAGTAAATACGGCCAGTCTTAGTCTACAAATTTAGGCTAAAGACTCAATGTATAAACTACAATAAGTTGCTAGTTTATATATACTGTTATCACTTGTGTGGTGGTGTACAGGTTTAATGTATTTGTATTCACTTGATGGCCCTTGGGAATGTATACGATTTCACATGTCCTTGTATACGTATAAACGTTTATTAATAAATATTCATATTTATTAAATCGGAGGTTTACTTGTATAATATCCGAATGTAATTCGTCTGATATGATAAGTGTTTATGAAATCACTTTTGTTTATAAAATACCCTTAGGTTTTCTATAATTACAAAACAGTCCCTCTAGTTTATGAAAATGTAACATTTACACTTTAGACCCTTAAGTTTTCACTTGTACATGTTTAGTCCTCTAACTTTACAAAGTTTACACTTTAGGTCCTTATATGACCCATAAATCCCTAAAGTTTCAGAAGTGACCAAAACAGTCCCTTAAGTTACTAAAATAGTGAGTTAACAGTTTTAAACCCTCAAGTTTCTAAATTGACACATTTAGTCCCTTAACTTGTAAAAATCGCATTTTAACCCCAATTAAGTTCTAACAAGTGACATTGGATTCCATTAAGCTCCAATAAGCCATATAAGCTGTCCCAGCTTATAAATAAGCTCGGATGAGCTTATTTTGGCTTAATGGACCTTATTGGGCCCGTTAAGGTCCAATAAGTGTTTTAAAGGTCCGATTAAGTTTTAAAAAGCACACAAGCACTTGTTAAGCTTATTTAAACTACATGAATCAGATTGGCTTATTAATAAGCTCGGATGAGCTTATTTTGAGCTTATTGGGCTCGTTGGCCCAACAACCTTTACCGAAAGTTAGTACCAAGGTCCATTAAGGTTTTCTTAGTGATTCCAACTTATTTTCCTTTCTTAAATAGCTTATTAGGGTCTGATTAAGTTGTCGTATCCATGGGGCTTATTCAATAAGCAATAATGCTACGGTAATGGGCTTTTGGGCCCGATATGAGCCCGAATGGCTTTTAAGTGTTTGGGCTTGATTCATTTGGGTCCAATAACATTTTCTAGGTCCAATAAGGTTATTA